>JAQHUG010000003.1:20936088-20946893 GCA_028555095.1 Dicrostonyx torquatus
GGCTTAGGTCTACTCCCTTGAAGGTACTGGATCCACGTTTGGACCCTCAGGGTTATTCCCTTGTACCTGTTCTAGTGGAGATCGTTGGCTCTGGGTCTGGTCGCTGCGTCAGTCCTGATCTGCTTGTGACTCGGGACTGGGATTGCTTCTTGGCTTCTGCTCCTGGTGGAGCTTTTTCTCTATGTGTCTTAGGTAACTGGTTCCTTCCCACTCTGGTTCTAGTGGATGTCGCAGACTCTGGGTCAGGTCGTTGGCTCAGTCCTGGTCTGCAGTGTCCCAGGACTGGGTTGGCTCATAGGGCTGTACCTGCTCCTGGCTTTTGCTCCCAGTGGAGCTTGTTTCTTTCAGCTTTCGCTGTAATGTCCTAGGAGTCCTGTATTGGTATCTTTTAACAGGCTGAGAATTATTCTGAGTAGGCACCGTGAAGGTAAATTTTCTCTGTCTTTTTCTTTTATGGATACAATGAAGAAACAAAATTTTAAATCAGTGACTATAAGAGATCATCCTTTAGGCAATAGAGAAAGTGAAGGAATGCTAGACTTTAGGTAGCCCTTTGGCTGAATCACTGTATTAACAGTGATTACCTTTCTCCATTTTCCAGGTTTCTTTTTAACAATAAATACAGGAGAATTCCAAGGGCTGGTTGATTCTTTAATGTGCTGAGCATTTAGTTGCTCCCATATCAGCTGTTCTAAAGCTTGCAGTTTCTCTGTTGTTAAAGCCCATTGTGCAAATCATACAGTTTTGTCTGTCAACCATTTTAAAGGTAGGGCATTTGGTGCCTTTGAAATATAAGAAGCTTAACAAAACCACAAAATAACAAAACAAAACAAACAAAAAAAGCCGGGTGGTGGTGGGGAACGCCTTTAATCCCAGTACTTGGGAGGCAAAGGCAGATGGATACCTGTGAGTTCAAGGCTAGCCTGGTCTACAAGAGCTAGTTCCAGGACAGGCACCAAAACTACAGAGAAACCTTGCCTCGAAAAAACAAAACAAACAAAAAAAATTGACTGTTTAATTGCTTTATTCCATGTAAGTACAAATCTGTAAGTATAAAACGATGATAAAAAGCTTTTTTTTCCCTTCTGTAGCTAGGTCACTTACACAAAGGTAAAAGCATAGATACATCTAGCTATATTAACTAATTAAGTTCTTAAGTATTTTTCCTATAAAGAGTCACAACTTTCTCATTGCAAAATTCCCCTATGCCAGGGTTGTGAAGCATCAGCATGTTGTGTCGATGTTATAGTTTTTTTCTTCCAGACAAAGTTTGGTTACATTACCATTTCATAATCAAGATGTTACTGGTTTCAGATTTAATATTTTGGGAAATCGATATTTCAATTTGTAGTTTCTTGAAGAATTGTAATAGAAAAGTATAATTTGTTTTGCTCCAAAGAAGTTGTTCTGCTCTATCTTTCATTTACCACCTCAAGTAGATCATGTCTCTGGAAAGCAGGTAGGCCACTGCAAACTCACTGCAAGCATGATTGATTACTTGTTCAGACTTGACTGTGGAACTGTGGATTGGTCTTCATTTTTTTCAAAGTTAAAGTAATGCTTACAAATTTGAGGTTGTTTGGTTTGATCCCAATACTAGCTTGTCTACTTACTAATTTTGAGACCTTCAGAAGGTCATTTGATTTTCTTTTTATCCACCCCCCCAACTTTTTTTTTTCTTAATTTTTTTATTCCTGTCATCTACTTCAGAGAACGGTGATCTTTGGTCCCTTCAACATGCTTATATTCTTGCACTTTGGGTTACAAAGCAAGACTCTTAAAAAGATGGAAGGAATCCCAGGTCTGTAATATGGCCTTCAGAAAGACTGAGGCAGGAGTTTCTTTTTCTTTTTCTTTTTTTTTTTTTTTTTTTGAGGCAGGAGTTTGTACCAGCCTGTGTTACTTAGCAGATTTGAGGTCAGCTTACTCCATAGTGAAATTCTCAAAAGATAAACAAACAAAAAAACTCCAAAAATCCCTTCAAAAATGATCTTTATATTTTGTAATAAATTTGACAATGTTTCTGAAGAATTTGATAGAGTATTGAACACTTAAGTGTTGCAGAAAAATGTCATTTCTGCATTTGCTAGCAGTTTTTGAATTAGAGAACAGTTTTTTTTTAAATTGGAACGTCTTTATTTTTAAGTTTTATTAGATATCTTAAAAAATACCAATCCAAGTTCCCACTCCCTCCCCTCCCGTTTCCTCCACACACCCTCCCACCCCACCATAACCTGTCGAGTCTTTGCCAGTTTAACAGTGTCAGGTTCCAGTTTATGATAGGCCTTAAGTCCAGTCAAGAAGTAGTTAGTTATTCATGTAATGTTTGTGCCACTATTGCATCAGTATATCTTGCAAGTAGTTAGTTCACTGCTGTAGGTTGCAGGGTTTGTAGCTGGGTAATATTGATTACTTTTTCTTCATGTAGTGTTCAAGGTACCTTCCAGTACCATGAACTCTATTCAGTAAGGATAAAGCTTCTATTCGGACACCAGCTTGATTTTTCTATGTTTGATGATATTAAATAAGTGGTGTCTTCAGCAATAGTGTCTTGCCATCAGGTTGTAAAGGGTAACCAAAAAGCCTTGGCAAATAGCCTGTGATGTTTGGGATGAGGTTCTGTGGTACGCCTTTGGCCAGCTCAACAGATGCAACTCATTTCTGGCACTGGGAGTTTTACTTGGTGGTTTAAAGTGTCTGTTTTGATGGGCATTGTCTCCTCTACTATGTATGTGTCTTTGCCTGCTAAGGTCAGAAAGGGACATCAGATACCTTGGAGCTGGAGTCATAGGTGATTATTTGACATCTGATGTCAACTAGGAACTAACTTGGGTCTTCTTGAGAGCAGCAAGGATTCTTAAGTGCTAAGTGATCTTTCTAGTCCTTCAATAAGTATTTTTATTGATTCATGTGACGTGTATTTTTTTCTTTTTTGGCTTTTCAAGACAGGGTTTTGCTGTCGCTTTGGAGCCTATCCTGGAACTAGCTCTTGTAGACCAGGCTGGCCTTGAACTCACAGAGATCCTTCTGCCTCTGCCTCCTGAGTGCTGGGATTAAAGGCGTGTGCCACCCTGCTCACGATGTGTAATTTTTGAAGGGTCTTCTATTTTGGCCTAATTTGTTTATTTTGGTTGATCACTATGATGTGTGTATTTATTTGTTTTTGCTACTCTATTTTTTCTTCATATACCTACTGAAACACCAACTGGTTTGTATTATATAAATCCAGGTTTCACTTCTCAACTGCTTACTGTCTATTATCTTTTTTGTTTGTGTATTTGTATGCTTTTAATTCAAGGCTTTACATAAGATAGACACCTGTTAAACATTTGTTGAATAAATTAACATCTGCATATGGACTTGAGCTCTCTTCTGTGTTTTAAATCTCTAAAACTTTTTAGTGCTATTAAAACTCAAACTTGGTATCCATATATTTTATAAATGCTACTAACTCTCCACTTTATCCATTTTGAGATCCTATGCCAGTGATTGTTAAGGGTAGAAAAAACGTACTATTTAATATTTGGTAGATATATTTACTTTGCTTATCTGTACTCATATAAGAGGCTTAATGATCCTTTCTGTGTGTAAATATTCTACTAGTTCTAATCATTTACATAGGGACCTACTTAAATTAATGAGTGGCCCACATTGTTTTTAAACAGGTAATTTTGATATATTTTCTCCCATCTCTTGTCTTAAGTAGGATTGCTTCACAGTGGAGGGAGAAGATTTGAGGCATGATTTTGAACGCTTACAATTGGCCATGGAAATGGTAGGATTTCTCCCCAAGACACGAAGACAGTGAGTTTTAAAATTTTTATTCATTTACTGTAGTTTTGTATTTCAAGTAGAAAATAAAGCATGATGTGTCTTTGAGAAATTTCTCATAGTTATTTTAAAGACATTTTATTCTTTGGCAGTTTCATACATATGTACAATACATCTTTATCACATCTGTCTTCGGCTTTCTCCTATTCCTTTTCCTTCTTCTGTAACCCACTGAATAGAATTTGTGTTGCTTGCATAAGCATGGAACCTATCTGCAGCCATACCCATGAAGAGAAAAAAAGAAGTCTATTTTTTTCTAGTCTTTATGTAAAAAATAACATTCCATGCATATCTACATGTGTGTTGCTGTATTAAAAATTTTGATCTGTGGATGTAGCTCTGTGATAGAATGCTTGCCTTGTATACATAAGACTATAGAGTCAATACCTAACAGCAATATTATCAACAAACAAACAAAAAGCATACCAAACCAACCACAAAACTTCTATGCATGTTAATATAAACAAAGGAGACAAAAAATTTTAATAGGGCTGATGAACATGTCTAATTGGATGAAATGCATGCTGTCCAAAAATGAGGGCTGGAGTTCAGATCCTCAGAACCCATATCAGAAACACCTGGTGAGCGTGATGGCTTCCCTAGGATCCTAGTGAATAGGAAGCAAAGATAGGGAGTCTTTGTAGCCAAGATGGAAAACATGACAAGCTCTGGTTCAGGAAGAGACTTTACCTCAATATATGTATGCCTCAAGGTGCAGAGAAATAAGAAAGGACATCTGTAAACTGGAGTGATGGCTCAGAGGTTAATAACATTGACTGCTCTTCCAGATGAGCCGGTTCAATTCCCAATACCCATAGGTAGGGCTCTTCACCATCATTTGTAACTTCAGTTCCAGGGGATCTGCTGCCCTCTTTGGCCTTTGCAGGTACCACGTGAATGTTGCATAGACAATCTTATAAAATACCCATACACATAAAATAATAAAAAGTTGAAATTAAAATTTAGACAAAATTTAGACAAAAGATATCTGATGTTTAACTTGGGCCTCTACATGCATTCACTCACATGCATGTACCCTCTACGTGTTTACCCTCATACATGCATTAACAGATCAGCAACATACATAAACCAAAAACATTTGTTTTAGAAAATGAAATAATTTATGTTTCAGTAAACTATTTAAAATTAAAGATTCCCAAAGGAATGTTTTTGTTATTGTTTTAGATACATGGTTTCTCTGTGTAGTCCTGGCTTTTCTGAGCTCACTCTGTAGATCAGGCTGGCCACAATCTCACAGAGATCCACCCGCCTCTACCTCTTGAGTACTGGGATTAAATGTGTGCACCACCATCCTCTGACTGCCGTAGGAATATTTTTTTTCCTTTCCTTTCCTTTCCTTGCCTTTCCTTTCCTTTCCTTTCCTTTCCTTTCCTTTCCTTTTCTTTTCTTTTCTTTCTTCTTCCTCTCCTCTCCTCTTTTTCCATCCTTCCTTCCTTCCTTTTCTTCCTTCCTTCCTTCCTTTCTTTGTTTTTCGGGATAGGGTTTCTTTATGTAGCCTTAGCTGTTCTGGAACTCACTCTGTAGACCAGGCTGGCCTTGAACTCAAGAGATCTACCTCTCTGCCTCTAAGTGCTGGGATTAATGAAGAGCACAACCACTGCCCAGCAGGAATATTTTCTTCATAACTTTTATCTGTTCAGTTTTGGAGACAGGGTCTTGATATCATGTATTGTTCAGACCTGCCTTAGCCTCTGAAGTAACTCAAACTACAAACACACACTTTTGAATCTAGCTGTTTTTGTAATTGTTTTTGAAGTGTCTGTGGGATTCATGTTGAAGAGTATGTCGTATTTGGTTGTGTAATGAATGAATAATCTCTTGAGTCATTAGTTTCTATAAAGAGATTATTAGCCTGACCTGTTTTTCTGTGTATTGGTATGTCTCTTGATTATAAAATTCTCTTCTGGATTCCTTTTATGAGAAGTTAGTTAAAACCAAACAATACAATCTGTAAATGTGCAAACATATTGCAATTCACTAAAGTTGAATATAGGAGAAAACCTCCCTCAGTTTCTGTTATCTCCCTCTCCCCTCAGGGTCACTTACGTACCGCATGTAATCCTGAGTGGATGACATATAAACTAAATGAAGTATGAGAATATGTCCTGAGTGAGTGACCCTAATGCTAAAAGCTGAATTCTGACTTGGTAGTGGTGGCACCTCCCTTTAATTCTAGCACACAGGAGGCAAAGGTAGGTAAATCTTTGAGATCAAGGCCAACCTGGTCAACAGAGTGAGTTCCAGGACAGCCAGGGCAATACAGAGAAAAAAACAAAACAACAACAACAAAATATGAATTCTGAAATAATCTGAAATTTAAAATATCTTGAATATTGACACAATGCTCAAACTTCTTCAGACTTTGGAGCATTTGGGATTTTTAGATTAGGAATACAAAACTAAGTCATAAACCCATTCTACAGTCTGAGAAATTGCAAAATCTCAAACATTTCTTGGCATGATAATTATGAGTGAAGTGTACTCTCTATATTAAATACCAGTGAAATGGAAGTTTTGGCAATATAGTACTTGTTTTTTTATGTGTTAAAGCGATTATTCGGTATGACTGAATCCCATTTTGTAAACTTTAGGAAGCAGTAAGTTTTAGTGTGAGCCTTCCCTTCCCTGTCTCTTATCTTCTTTTAAGATATTCCTTCACAGAAAAAATTTTAACTCTATGGGTCATAATTCTAATTTTTTTATTGCATAGTACTTTGAACATTAAATAATTTTTCATCTGAAATTATTTTTATCTTTTTTTCTACTCATTCAGAAAATTGTGTTGTTTTGAATAGAGAATATTATGTGTACTGCTACTTCCCTTTTTTGTGCCCACAGTTATCTCTGCTAATAAATTGTAGCATTCTTTCCTATTTCTTATGATATGCTTTAGAATTGCTTTCCATAACTATGTAGCCATCCTTAAATTTTGGGAGTGCTGAAAGTTTTTTTAAAATAATATATATATATATATATATATATATATATATATATATATATATATATATATATATATTGGCATATGCTATGTAGCTCAGGTCTACCTTGGAATCTCTGATCTTTCTTTCTTAGACTAATGAGTGCTGGGATTTGCCACTATACACAACAAAATCTGTTTTAAGTACCGTTACTGTCCTGCCTTTATTAAATGAAAAAATTTGTTATGCTGTTTCTGCTTTTTATATTTTAAGATACCCGCTTTTTAGTTATTTGTGTTATCTTCCAATGTAAAATTATAAACATTTTAAGACTCAAGATTCCAACTGGGCATGGTAGCATAGACTTTTAATCTCAGTGTACTGGAGGCAGAGGGAGGTTTGTCTCCGTAGTTTCAGGCCAGCCTGGTCTACATAGTTACTTCTAGGACAAACAGGGCTATATAGAGAAACTCCGTTCTCAAAAAACAGTCAGAAAAAAAAAAAAACATGACTCTTGTTTATATTTTAAAATCTTTTCAATCCTGATTTACCACATTAGGTTATTTTTAAGGTATTATTGACGTATTTTTGAGAACATTAATGTGCCAATTTTTGAAACAGATATGAAAAGTGGGTCATACATTTGTGTTAATTTTTGACTTCTAGATTTTATGATGTTTAAGAGATTCTGAGTTTATTTTTAAATTTTTTTCTTTATTGATATTTATTGGGCTCTACATTTTTTCTGCTCCCCTCCCTGCCTTCCCCCTTCCCCCTTCAACCGTTCCCCAATGTCCCTATGCTCCCAATTTACTCAGGAGATCTTGTCTTTTTATACTTTCCTATGTATATTAGGTCTATGTAAGTCTCTCTTAGTGTCTTAACTGGTGAACTAGCCATCTTTCCATCCCCTCTTGAGGGCTTTAAAAAGGTGTGTGTGTGCACATTCATTTATGTGTATTCTTCTTTGTGAGTACATGTGCACATGTTTGTGTGGGTGGGTGTGCAGGGAGACTAGAAGAAGGCATTGGGATCCTTGGGACCTGCAGTTATGGGCATTTGCAGGAAGCCTGGCTTGTTATGTGGATGCTGTGTTTCAAACTCAGGTTCTCATGATTCTACAACAACCACTTAATAACCACTGAAGTAGTAGAAATTTCAGCTGTGTTAAATGTCTGAAATAGCAGGTCAGTTAGGGAATGATTTTTTTCTCAGCTAAGTGGAAGTAGTTCTTAGTAACTTCTGAGGCATATGAAGTTGAAGCAGATGTTAAATGATAGTGAATACAAATAGCAAAGTGGCGACAAGGAGTTTGAATTAGTATTTCAGTAAACTTTTTTGTAAAGAGAAAGAGAACATGTTGAATCTAGGGTGATTTATTTAAAAGAGGAGAAAATAAACAGTATTTTGATAAATTTTTTTTTTCAAGATCCAAGTAAGAGGTAGGAAATGAAGACAGTACAACTCCTGAATCAACTGGAGTTGATGGGATATAGTGTACAAATGGAGAGTTAGTTTTTAAATTTGTTTTGTTTTATGCCATATGTTGTATGTGAATGTTACATGTTAATAATTTATTACTTGACATAGAGTTAATCCTTGAAGTTTAGTTAAAATTACATTCTTTTGTGAAGATGAAAATACTTCATAATTTGTACTGGTGTATTTGTTTTGGTTTTGGAGTAAAATGAGCGTTGATAATGTATCTAGAAACTTTAATCTGTGCTTTTATTTTTATAGGATTTTCTCTCTGCTCTCAGCAATACTACATTTGGGTAATATCTCCTATAAAAAGAAGACCTATCGGGATGACTCTATTGACATCTGTAATCCTGAAGTACTGCCTATTGTCTCAGAATTATTAGAAGTGAGTCATTCATTCTCAGTCCTTATTTTAGAAACTTGGTAATTTCTTATTTTTAGTTTATATGTCCTTTATACTTATAAGTGGGTTTACTTAGTTTAAATGATTTCATTCGATACTATTTTAAGATAGTGTTTTCAGAAGTTGAATTTACTCCTAGATCCCTGCCTTACTTACTTGTGAATGTGCCAAGATCATTAGGTCTGTGTTGTTTTCTCCCTTGCCTTCACTTCCCCTCAGCACATGTATTCCTTCAGTTTGTTGACTAGGATGAATATTTCCACTAGGTTGTTTAGGGGCTGTGTTAACGTTGCTCTTTCTAACTTGAGGTTTCTCCTTCTTTTTCTCCTTCCCTCCCTACCCCCCTCCTTCTTTCCTTCTTTCCTGGAAAGTGTTTTTTTTTTTTTTTTTTGTCCTGGCTGTCCTCGAACTTGCTTTGTAGACCAGGCTGGCCTTAAACTCATGGAGATCCACCTGTCTCTGCCTCCTCCATGTTGGGATTAAAGGCGTGTGCCAATAACATCCAGCAGAGGTTTCCTAATAAAATTGTGGTTAGATGATTTTGTTTGAAGATACAGTGTCTTGGAGTGGACAGAAGAAATAAAACTTTTAAACTATTTCTGTAATGTCTTGAGGACTCTGTTCTATTGCTCTTCCCAGAGTGATAGTGTGTCTTCATTTCCAGCTAATTCTTCCATCTTAGCCGATTTACACCATCCATATTGGTGTTGTTTCTTTTAGGCTGTCTCACCTGACAGATAAAGAGAACATGTAAGTGTATTTTAATTGTGTACCTGCAAAACATTTTTATATGCAACCAATTATATCTGTATAAAACTAATGATTTCATACCAATGTATGTAAATCCATTTTTCACATGATTGTTCAAATTTTTCCTCTTTTCAGCTCTCACTCCCAACAGGGAGAAACATGTTTCATTGTAGAAAATGACTTTAAATTGGAGGATAATTCTTAAGGGCATTCCTTTTTGTCTTTAGTTTAGTTTAGTTTAGTTGCATTTATTTTCAGTATTGTTTAGCTCTTCACCTTTTTCTCCTCTTTCCTTCATTGAGATTGTTTCATGTATTTGTTATACAGCTAAAATCTCATCATGACTTATACTCCTTCCTGGAATCCCCCTCCTGTCTTTTAAGTAATTTTTTTTTAAAGTTTGTATATAGTAGGGTCCACTCTTTGTGCTGAATGGGTTCTGACAAATGAATGAAGTCATGTGTTCATGGTTACAGTCTTATACAGAATTCTTACACTGCTATAAAACTCCTCTTTACCAAATTTTCATTTTCACATGCTATATAATTATAATTATAGAGTTAATTTTATTTCTAGATGGACTTATTTTACTTGGTAGCATGCATTTGAGATGCATTCTTTTAAGCCAGATGTAGTGCCTTGTCTTTAGTTCCAGCACTTGGGAGGCAGAGGCAGGCAGGTCTCAGTGAATTTAAGACCAGACTAGTTTACCTAGTGAGTTCCAGAACAGCTAGGACTATATAGAGAGACTCTGTCTCAAAAACAAAACAGAAAACAGTCTTTTACCTATGGTTAATACTTATATTGTGCATGTGCACTACTGGTGTTGATCCACTCATAAATTGAAGAGCATCTTGATTGTTTTTGGTTTGGAGCAGTTAGAAATAGCTCAGGATGCTTTTTTATAGTTAAAAATTTCAAATAGTACCTTTTAGATCTTGGTTCATATGCCCCTTCATAGAGTTTAACCTATAAACTAAGGCAGAAGACTCAGAGGTTAAGAGCACTGGCTGCTCTTCTGGAGATCCTAAGTCCAGTTCCCAGCAACCACATGATGACTCACGATCATCTATAATGACATCTGGTGCTCTCTTCTGGTGTGTAGGTATACATTCAGGCAGAATGCTGTATACATAATAAATAAATAAAAGCCTAAACTAATTTGTTGTAATTGGGGGAGAGGTGTGGGTTGTGTTCCCAGCGCCTGGCTCCCAAGTCCCCAGCTGCTGGCCTGCTCAGCCGCTGGTTGTTTGCTTATGCCCGAAATAACCACATGAGACCTGTATTAATTTAAATACTGCCTTGCCCATTTTCTCTAGCCTCTTCCTGGCTAGCCCTCACCTCATAAACTAACCCATTATAGAAGTGTATGTCACCACGAGGTGGGTGACTTACCGGAT
>JAQHUG010000003.1:20952926-20964850 GCA_028555095.1 Dicrostonyx torquatus
AAAAATGGGGTAATGATCTGAACAGAGAATTCTCAATGTTACTAATGACAGGGACATCTGGCTCCCTGAACAATCACCCTAGTTTCTTCTGAAATGTTCGGATATTCATCTTTGGCCTACAGGCCTGTTATATCTTAAAGACATTTATAAAGCAGGGAATTTTGAGGGACTCTCCTGCTTTGTCTTGGAAAAGTTTGGCAGTCACTTTCTTTGTGTCCTGCCGGTTTAGTTTGGACAGTATACTGTCAGCAAATGAGGCAAGGGCAGTTTTTTTCTTCAAATTGGACCTTTTGCCATAAAGAACGCAAATTTCCTACAGAGGTTCTTTGATACCCATCAAGTAAATTGGTGCTGTCAGGAGCAGACATGTCTCACTGTCATGAAAAGCCTTTTGCTATTAAAACATTTTAAATGCCATATCCTCTAGGTCTTTGAAGTATTTGAGGACCATCTAAATATATCTGTTTAACCTTGAAAACATACTTAACATGACTATAAATTTGAGTATTATAGATGAATATTAATCTATTTCTTTATGATACATTACATTTTTAAATGAGTTGTTTAAGCACAATATCATAAACAAGAGTAGAAACAGATATATAGTGTAGTAATAGTTTTTAATTTATATCAGTAAACCAAAATCCATACCATAAAATATCAAATATTTTGAAATTAATAGTTATTTTTTGGATTAAAATAGTTTCAATAATCTACCCTTTTATCCTATAATTTTTATGTCCCTCCTTTCTCTTTTCAGAACAAGATCCCTGAATCTAATCTCCTTTATTCAGCTCTTTTTTTCCTGACCATTACCAATAACAACTTGTAGCCAACCACCCTTAAATGAAAACAAAGATCCATAAGCAATATTTTAGGAATGTGGGCATTGTTCTCTAGGCTACTTCTTGTGGTTTAGAGTTCTGGTATCTTTTGGGGAACCTTGAGAAAATTGGAATATGAAACCGTTGCTAAAGTAGTCTGTGAGGCTGGACCATCTCAGCCAACAGCTTTGAGGCTGTTTTGGATGCATTATTTGAAGGAGACCATAACAGAGGCATTTTGAAATGCTGGATCACCGGGGCCATCCATTTTTATTGGTGTCTGTGTCCTTGTTCTGAAAACACATAAACTTTTAAGATATATTTATTAAGTATACAGTGTTCTTCCTGCATGCATGCCTGCAGGCCAGAATCAGTGTATAACCTAATGTAGACTCTCTGTGTGATTTTCTTTGGGGCTTGCCGGCTGTGGGGTACTGGGTGGGACAGTAACTTCAATGAGCAGGCCCCTCATGATACATCTGGGGACCCAAAAAGTCACACCCCCAACCTGGTCCAGTCTCTTAAAGCTCATTGGCTGGAGGAGGTTCCCTATTACCTCTCTCCCAAAATAACCTATCTTTTGACATCCATGTTGAAGTGAAGACATTTTAAAAATACATAAAAACAAAAAGGTTGGTTTAATCCAGTAGTTTTTATAATATAGTGTTTTGTTTTGTTTTTTCGAGACAGGGTTTCTCTGTAGCTTTGGAGCCTGTCCTGGAAGTAGCTCTTGTAGACCAGGTTGGTCTCAAACTCACAAAGATCCGCCTGCCTCCGCCTCCCAAGTGCTGGGATTAATGGCATGCGCCACCACCGCCCGGCATATAATATAGTTTTTATAATGTGTCTTAGCAGCCGTTGTACCTTCATTAGTGATCAGACTTTTATTTTCTGCTGCCAGTTCCCAAATAACTGACAGGGAGACTTAATATTAATTATAAATGGTTGACCTGTAGCTTGGGATTTTTACTAACTAGCTTTACCAACTTAAATTATTTGTTTATATGTCTATTAATTTACATTCTGCCACGTGGTGTTACCTTTCTCTTATCTTGAAGCATGCTATTTCTTGTCATTTGCAGTTTATTTCTTAAGTGCCATTAAGAGAGTATTAGATAAAAGGTCTTCAATTCCTTTTAATGAGGGTTTTCTAATTAAACCAAATCCACTTAGTATCTTCCTTTAAAACAGTTATAAAATCAGCTAAGGAATGCAAGATAGCTTAAAAGGTACAAGTACTTACTCCCAGGCAGTGATATGTTCCCAGATAAATATTTAAAAACCAGCAATGGTATACCAACCCGGAAACTCATGATCTCTTAATAATAAATGCCTAGAGTACAGACTTTTGCACCATGACTGACTTGAAACATTTTTTAAATTATTGAAATTTATAAATAAGTTAATCACTTTTGTGTTATGTGTTATACTATATCTCTACTTTATAGATATCTAAGCTGTAGCCTAGTAATTCAAGTGTCTTGTGCAGTCCATACAGCTAAGAATGAGTTCAGAAACAGAAATTGATTGGTAGTCTTCTCTTATTTCCTCACCACTTGAAAACAGAGATGTTAATATAGACAGTAAAACATTATTAGCATTTATATTCTTTTACATGATAGGACTCAATCATTTTTATAAATTTTTTTTTAAACTAAAGTGTTTTCTCTTTCCCTCTCTTTTGAAGAGAGTTTGACTTTGTGATTCATGCTGGCCTCGAACTCATGGCAGTATGCCTGCTTCAATTTCTTGAGTGCTGGGATTCGCTATTTTCTAAATGTGAATTTTCTTTAATTTATATCCTCCCCCACCTTTTGTTTTCTTGTGTACCCAATTTTGATACCTGGAATCTTTCAAAATTACTTTTTCCATTTCCTTCCTTCCTTCCTTCCTTCCTTCCTTCCTTCCTTCCTTCCTTCCTTCCTTCCTTCCTTCCTTCCTTCCTTCCTTCCTTCTTTCCTTTTCTTTTAACTTTTTGTAGTAGGGTCTCTCAATGGAACCTAAAGATTCCCAGGTAACCAGTTTCCTGTGCGTACCCTTGTCAACTCCTTCCCATGTGGATTTTTGCAAAGGTTGCCATGCCCACCGTACATTGATGTGGTTTCTGAACTTCTGTCCTCATGATTCTCTAACAACAGTTTAGCTGTTGAGCCATATCCTTAAGCCCTGCTTCCACTTTTTCCCCCAAAACAAATTTCAGATTTTTTGGATTCTATCAAGAAAATAGTGAAGTGAGATAAAATCTAAATTCCATTTTTTGGTTTTTTTTTTTGTTGTTGTTGTTGTTTTTTCGAGACAGGGTTTCTCAGTAGCTTTGGAGCCTGTCCTGGAACTTGCTCTGTAGACCAGCCTGGCCTCAGACTCACAGAGTTCTGCTTGCTTAGTGTTGGGATGGGATTAAAGGTGTGCTCCACCACCACCTGGCTTGTTAACTATTTCCTTGGATGAAACTGTTCTATAGTACTGTGAATGACAAACTGAAGATAGCTAGTATAATGTCTATATTCTTTTATTTATTTATTTTTTTTTTTTTGGTTTTTCGAGACAGCGTTTCTCTGTGGCTATGGAGCCTGCGCTGGAACTAGCTCTTGTGGACCAGGCTGGTCTCGAATATTGTCTATATTCTAAGAGTGAAAGAAGGATTCTACAAATTATATTGTAACATGAGAGCCTGCTTGCTTGGGGTTTCCTACCCACCCAGTCCCCCAGCCGTTTAGTTCTAGAGAAGATCACACAAAGAGTCTATATTAATGATAAACTGGCCCATTAGCTCAGGCTTCGTATTAGCTCTTATAATATATATTAACCCATTATCCTTATCTATATTAGCCACATGGCTCCGTACCTTTTTCATCGCCACACGTCACATCCTGCTTCTTTGGTAGTCTGGACAGGACTGAGGAGAAATAGGCTTCCTCCTTTGTCGGGGACCGTCGCCCCAACATAGAAACTGGTGCTTTGTCCTAAGTGTGTTCTCGGAGGCGCATCGAAGAATCAGACTCTTTCACACCATCATTGTTCAAAGGCAGCTCAGGGCCTCTTGTCCTTACAGCATGACCTGCGTTTATTCTCTCCCCCCAAGCTCTGAATGCTCTCCCAACCTGAATGTTCCTCCACCCTCGGGAATTCTCTATTCACATTTCCTCCCCCACCCATCCCCCCTGGGGACACCACACCTCTCAGCAACACACCTGCATACCTCACCAGCTTTGGAGCCAGCAACCTCTTCCTGGACAATCTACCAGTCAAAGAAGGCCGGAGCCAAGCCTTTCACCTTTTGTCTTTCTAAATTGCTAGCTTTCCAGCTACCAAGCTGTATTCAAACCATGGCCATGGCCAGGCTGGCGGATGTCAGAGCCCACACTTCTTCCCAGCATTCTCTTGTTCTCATCGTCCCACCTCTACTTCCTGTCTGGTTGACCAGCCTATATTTCCTGCCTGGCCAATCAGCTTTTATTTAAAACATGATTGACAGAATACAGACAATTATCCGCACCACTCTTTTGCTGTCAGGTTTCTTAACCTACACTATTTTCTCCAATTATAACAGGTATAGTTATTTGTTTTCAGACTTTGTATTTTACCATTTTTGTTTGGGAGAAAATATGCCCTCATAGATAGTAAAAAAAAAAAAATGCTTTGAATTGAATGATTTATACATAGTTTTTGTTTCATGGCAATTTTTTTTCCTAGATTCTTGAGTTGGACTAAATTAAAGTACATACAGAAAACTTCCATTATAGGCATTTTAAATTGACAGACCATCTAGTTTTCTAATTCAGAATAGATTTTCCTTCTGAAATGAAAGCAAAAACAGTCTTTGTTATTGTATCATAGTGAAATTATTACCATTCTACTTTGCAATCTTAATTCGCTTTACACTCATAATTCTCTTTGTGTTTTGTAGGCTGTGACGGTGAGAAACTCCATGGCTAAATCTTTATATAGTGCTCTGTTTGACTGGATCGTGTTTCGTATTAATCATGCACTTCTAAATAGTAAAGATTTGGAACATGATACCAAGGTAAAGACCTATTGTATTATATTTTACCGAAAACTGTTCAATATACTGGTGAGTACTTGACATTTTAAGAGAATAGAATTACAT
The DNA here is from genome assembly GCA_028555095.1 of Dicrostonyx torquatus. NCBI lineage: Eukaryota > Metazoa > Chordata > Mammalia > Rodentia > Cricetidae > Dicrostonyx > Dicrostonyx torquatus. The sequence goes on from JAQHUG010000003.1 coordinate 20,957,859, forward strand.
AGAGTCAAATCAGCTTCACTTCTGTTACTTATTTCCATAGTCAGGTTAACTGTTCTGTGTGTCTTTCTACACCATTGCCCTATTTATTTACATGCTACGGACTTTGATCTTAAAAATAGAAATAGAGAATCAAGCTTTGTATTGTTCCCTTTTTGTTTTTTATATAAAAATTTCTTAAAATAGATTCCTATAAAATACATTTTCATGTAAGATTTTATAAAGTATGTCATTATAAAATTTTAATAATTGTATAATACTAGCTGGGCGTGGTTGCATACATCTTTAATCCCAATCCTTGAGAGGCAGAGGCAATTGGATCTCTGTGTGTTCAAGGCCAGCCCACTCACCTGACAGAATGAGTTCCAGGACAGCTAGGACTACACGACGAAACTTCCTTGGGGGGAACCCCTCCACCCCACCCCCACGAATTATAATATTTAGTGTGATTTGTGTCTTAGATGATCTTACTACAAGTAAATATTTTTGTTTCATCTTAAACAATACTTTTTTTTTTTTTTTAAAGACAGAGTGCTACTGTATGGCCAGGTTGGTTTTTTTACTCGAGATCCTTCTATGTCTGACTGATAGGTTCTTGGGATTAGAGGTGGACTCCACCATGTTCCAGTATAGATATTCTTTTACTGACCTTTTTATACTTTTCTGTAGGATACATTTAGCTTATTGTTCTTGGATTTAAGGATGTTATCTGTTGCTTTCCCAAAAGGACTGTATACTTTTTTTTTGTTTTTCAAGATGGCTTCTCTGTCGCTTTGGTGCCTGCTCTTGTAGACCAGGCTGGCCTCAAACTCTCAGAGTTCTGCCTGCCTCTACCTACCAAGTGTTGGGATAAGAGGTGTGTGCCAGTACCACCCAACAAGGGCTGTATATTTCTACCACTAAGGTGTAGTTTTTTTTTCTCTGAACTTTTATCCATATTGTATATTATCAATGATTATATTTTCTAATATAAGAGAAATTATCCTCCTTTCCCATTTTTTTTAGGAATGAAAGCCAAACATCTTGTCATGTTTTTCTTTTTTTTTCTTTTGTTGTTGTTTTGATATAGGTTTCTCTGTGTAATTTTGGAGCTTGTTCTGGTACCCGCTCTGTAGCCCAGGCTGGCCTCGAACTTACAGAGATCTGCCTGCCTCTGGCTACCAAGTGCTGGGATTAAAGGCATGTGCCTCAACACTTGGCTGTCATATTTTTCTTAAACTTGGTTCTCTTCTGTATTATTTATTTATATCATAGTTCTGTTTTATTTCCTTTCTACCTTTTCTTTTTAAGAGCTAGTATGGATATTTTAGACATTTTGTTTGATGTATACTGCAAATATTTCCTCTTCTTAATATTTATTCATGCTATAAGTTTTTTTTTTTTTTTGGTTTTTCAAGGTAGGGTTTCTCTGTAGCTTTGGAGCCTGTCCTGGAGCTAGCTCTTGTAGACCAGGCTGGCCTCGAACTCACAGAGATCCACCTGCCTCTGTCTCCCGAGTGCTGGGATTAAAGGCGTGCGCCACCACCACCTGGCTCATGCTATAAGTTCTTATGCATTTAGTTTTGTCATTCTTTTATAATCTTTCATTTATGTATTTGCTTATGTAGAAAGGCTTGTTCTAGTTTGAGTTTATAAAATATTTAGTATTCTACGTTTAGAATTTAATTTTGTTTTCATATTTAAACTTTTTTTTTTAAAGACATGTTTTCTCTATATAATCTTGGATATTCTGGAAGTCACTGTGTAGGTGAGGCCAGCCTCAAACCAACAGATCTACTTGCTTTTGCCTCCTGAGTCCTAGGAATAAAGGCATGTGCCATCGTGCCCTGTCTTTTATTGTTTGTTTATTTCTTTAGGATATTGTAGTTTAGGCATAAGATGGCCATTTTCCTGCGTTTGCTTGAATGTTGTAATTATAGTTATATGCTGCCATGCCCACTTCTACATTATTTTAATGTGACTGATTATATGTATATATAAAACTCTAATAATTTTAGATCCTTTTTAATAACTGTTATTTACTAATTTACTTACTGTGACTAAAAGTTGCATCTTTTCTGTTTAATCCTACTGACTCAATGTAAAATTCTTTTTTTAAACACTTATTTTTATTTTATGTGCATTGGTATTTTGTTTACCTGTATGTCTGTATGAGGGTGTCAGATCCCCTGAAAGTGGAGTTATAGATAGTTGTGAGCTGCATGTGTGTTGGGAATTGAACACAGTTTCTCTAGAAGAACAGCCCATGTTCTTAACTGCTGACCCGTTTCTCCTGTCCCATAAAACTATTCTTAAATTATTTTAAAATTATTAAATTAATTCTCAATCTTATTATTAAATTAACTTATTTGTGAAGAATATTATTTCATTTTCTTCCAAGTGACTAGATTTTTAGTAACCAAAATTGCATAATACCCTCTTGATACAGTTTTCAAAACATCTTTTTATACACCATAATAGTTTGCTTACTGCATCTCAGCACCACTGGAGACATTTTCTGATTTAATCAAGAGTATTATATCCCATGTTAGAATGAGGTTGAGTTGGGGTTGTGGTTCATGCCTCTAATCCTAGCACTCAAGAGGCTAAAGTTGGAAGATTAGGACTTAGAGGCCAAGACCCATTTTCAGAGTTGGGGGTTAGGGAAGAGAGAAAGATAAAATGGTTTATTAGGTTTTATTTTTGTTGTTGCTATAACAAAATACTCGACAAGGACACTTTATTTTAATCGCATTATGAGGGTACAGCCCTCCACCTTGGGTCAGTCATTCCAGCAAGGGCTTGAGGTTGTTGGTCACATCTTATCTGCAGAATGGGAGCAGAAAGAGATAAATTCTGATGTTTAGCTCTCTCAGACTGGGATGCCTCCCCATGTCCCTGTAACCCAGCCACCGCAATAGAACTGCCCACCCACATTAAAGGTAGATCTTTCCACCTCAGTTAAACTCTCTGGAAATGCCCTCACAGACATGGCCAGAGAGAGACCTTTCTCCTAGATTCTGTCAAGTTGTCAATGAATATTAGTAATAAAACTTGGTACAGATATTAGAGTTGAATCTGAATGAATCATAGTAAGACATTACAAAGATAATTCGTAGAAGTCAAATATCAAGAAAGAGAACACTAGACATTTATGTCTTCTACTAAATAGCTAGGATTTGAGTGTTGCAGGAGCATCATGAGTTGATTTAGTGGTTTGTTCTTTTGTTGGTGGGGAGGAGGCCTAGGGTGGTCCTTAATCACTTTTCAAACATTCATTCATGCATATTTATTTATTTGACAAACTCTCCCTATAAATCCATCACTTTTCAAACATTCATTCATGCATATTTATTTATTTATTTGACAAAGTCTCCCTATAAATTCCATGGTGGCCTTGGCCTCACAGTCCTCCTGCCTCTGCCTCTGGAGAACTTTTTTCTGTACATTTATTTTGTGTTCTTGACTATCTGGAAGTCAGAGGACTGCTTCTTGGAGTCAGTGTTCCCATTCTACTAAGTGGAATTAATACTACTCAGCTAGAATTCAGGTCCGGTTTGACATCAAGTTCTTTTACCTACTGAGCGATGTTGTATGCCCACTAACCTAGTACTGATAACAAAATTGTTTATTTGTGGTTTAGACCAAAGTAAGAAGAATTGCATCATTTTTGTCATAACCAGAAGTAACTTTATTGTGCTGATCTTTCAGTTAGCTAACCTTTTTTGATTTTTTCTTATACCTGTTGTTTCTATTCTCTCATAGGACTTAAGATTGCTTGTTTTCTTAAGATAATAGTTCACTCACCCTGTACTTTGTATATTTTGGTACTGTAGTACAGAAATTACATATGTCCAAATTTGTATTATTTACAGTGAAAAGAGCTTACTTTAGTTAATTTGCCTTAAGACCCTAAAATGTGAGTTTTCAGAAAGTTGTAAATGTGCACTCACACTGCTGTGGGTGAGTTATGGTGACTGCTCCCTCCTCCTGCTCACCCTAAAATCTACATTTAAATCAGTTCTTGTCAATTAAATGTTATTTTTAAAGTTGAGAAAAACTGTTAAACACTAATATCAATTTTCATATGATAACAGTTGTAACAGGAAAGTATAGTTTACTCTGCTTGATTGCCATTTTACATGTTTTACCATCTGTTACAAGTCTGTTTTTTTAAAAAATTCATTCAATTTCAAGTCCAATGATTAAGAAATATCCATGTATTTAAAAATATTTGTAACAGATTATATGGTTATCATTACATGCATGGACATGTGTGTATGTGGGTGTGTATGCATATGCATATATATCCAGTGTCCACAAAGACCAGAGGTATCAAATTTCCTGAAGCTGGAGTCACTGATGGTTGTCAGTCACCTGATGTGGTTTCAGGGAACTGAATGTGGGTCCTTTGCAAAAGATAGTATGTGCTCTTAATTGCTGAGCCCTCTCTTTAGCCCCCAAGTATGTTTCCAAATTAGAATGAAGTACATTTCCCTGTTATATGGTTTTATGTGATACTCTACATAAGTAATGAATAGATTGCTGTATATTTTACTTAAATACAGGACAGCACCAGAACTGTTACAGAAAGGAGTATTTTATTACTTAGAATATGAGTAAGTTGGAGACTTGTTTTTAAATGTTTTCTTTTGTTTTACAGACTTTGTCCATCGGTGTTCTTGATATTTTTGGGTTTGAAGACTATGAAAATAATAGTTTTGAGCAGTTCTGTATTAATTTTGCTAATGAACGTTTACAGCACTACTTTAATCAGCATATCTTTAAGTTGGAGCAAGTAAGTATCTAAATATGTGTATATTTGCCCTCCTGTCCAAACTTTTGAATCTTTGTCATAACTGTTTTACAGCTTGCATTGTTATTCCTATAGTGTGGTGGTCATATCACTGTAAGGAAATGACAAATCAGAGCAGAGATTTCAGCCATGTCATACAAAAGTTTCCTCTTTTTTAATAGTTGCCCAGCTGCATTTGTTAATTTGTGTATGTTTACATGTATCTTTGAATGAAAAGATGCGTGAATGTTTTTCTGCTTTTTTTTTTAGGGGTATTGATTTTGGGTGTGGTTACTTATCTTTAATTCTTATTTAACTTCATTGGTATCTTATTCTTATTTGAGATCAAAGAATCTGGAGTGTGGATACGAAAGTGTTTTCTGATACTGGAGAGATGGTTCACTAATTCAGAGCACTTGTTCCTTTTCCAAACAACCTGATTTCAGTTCCGACCACCTACATGGTGCATCACAATCATCTGTAATTCCAGTTACAGGGGATCTAACACCCTTCTTCTAATCAGGCATGCATGTGATGCACATAAATACATACTGGTAAAACATTCATATACCTAAAATAAATCTAAAATGTCAAAATAAACCGAGAAAACCACAAAGGCCCTTCTATCTCTCTCTCTCTCCTCTCTCTCTCTCTCTCTCTCTCTCTCTCTCTCTCTCTCTCTCTCTCTCTCTCTCTCTCTCTCTCTCTCTCTCTCTCTCTCTCTCTCTCTCTCTTTTGTTTTTGGAGCCTGTCCTGAAACTAGCTCTTGAAGACCAGGCTGGCCTCGAACTCACAGAGATCTGCCTGCCTCTGCCTCCCGAGTGCTGAGATTAAAGGCATGAGACACCACTGCCTAGCCTCACAGAGGCACTTATGAGAATATCAAGACTGATGACTTCTTAGTTTTTGTTACAGTTAATTAGGGGAAGAGGACCTAAAAGGTAAGGATTTTCCTCCAGATTTAGTTGCATATCATTTATAGGCCTAGTATATAACCAAGAATTTCAGTTTATATAGTGATGGCATAGGCAACTGAAATAATATTTATAATAATCAACATAAAGGAATGCGAACTAATGGAAAATAAATGCAAAATCCATAATAGTAGGTCTACTGAACAATTTTAAAGAAATTTCTACCATCTAGCTTCCACAAAGCATAATGATCTGTATAAAAGTGACATAATAAAGTTCATTGCTTTGTATGCTAACTTAACAGATTTTTATTTTGTTATTACGTGTGTGTGTGTGTGTGTGTGTGTGTGTGTGTGTGTGTGTACACAGGGACATGTGCTATGGCACACAGGTGGAGGTTCGAGGACAACTTTTTGGATGTAGTTCTTTTCCTTTATGTGGGTTGTAAGGATTGAACTCAAGCCATCAAGATTGTGTGCCAAGTACCTTTTCCTACTAAGTCATCTTATTGACTGGTTGGTTATTTTAGTTAAAAACAATAACATCAGGCAGGATCTTGGTGGTACACATTTTTAATCCCAGCTCTTGGGAGGCACAGACAGGCGGATCTCTGTGAGTTTGAGGCCAGCCTAGTCTACAGAGCAAGTTCCAGGACAGGCTCCAAAGCTTACACAGAGGCTACACAGAGAAACCCTGTTTTGAAACCTCTGCCCCCTCAAAAAAAAATTTCCACCCCAAAATAAGTCAAAACAGTAGGACTTCTTTTTTCATTATTATTATTTTTGATTTATTATTATAATTTTTTCTTTGTTGTTTTTTTCTTTATTGATATTTATTGAGCTCTACATTTTTTTCTGCTCCCCTCCCTACCTCTCCTCTCCCCCCTTCAACCCTCCCCCAATGTCCCTATGCTCCCAATTTTCTCAGGAGATCTTGTGTTTTTATACTTTCCCATGTATATTAGGTCTATGTAAGTCTCTCTGTGTAGGCTGGCTTTCTTTGTTTTATTTTTTAAAATATTTATTTATTTATTATGTATACAATATTCTGTCTGTGTGTATGTCTGCATGCCAGAAGAGGGCACCAGACCTCATTATAGATGGTTGTGAGCCACCATGTGGTTGGTGGGAATTGAACTCAGGACCTTTGGAAGAGCAAGCAATGCTCTTAACCACTGAGCCATCTCTCCAGCCCCCTGGCTTTCTTTGTTTTATGTTTAAAAACCACCTATGAGTGAGTACATGTGACAGTTGTCTTTCTGTGTCTGGGTTACCTCACTCAAAATAATGTTTTCTAGTTCCATCCAT
>JAQHUG010000003.1:20983739-20994355 GCA_028555095.1 Dicrostonyx torquatus
AAAAAACCAAAAAAAGTCATAATAACAAAAAACATGGTACTAGTACAGAAGCAAACATTTAGATCAGTTTAATAGACTAGATCACCCAGAGAAAACCATATGTAACTGTGGTCTAGTTAAAAAAAAAAAAACAACTTTGTTGTCATATGTTTGTTATTTTCCGAAGGACAAATAAGTGATATTTTGTTCTTTGTGTTTTTCCAGGAAGAATATAGAACTGAAGGCATCAGTTGGCACAACATAGATTATATTGATAATACTTGTTGCATAAATCTTATTAGTAAAAAACCAACAGGACTGCTCCATCTTTTGGATGAAGAAAGCAAGTGAGTATAGTACTTTTCAGTTTCATAATTGATCATTGTGCTTTTTGAGTGGCTTCCTCTTTGTTTGAGACTGAACATCATTCATTGTGTAACTATGGTTAGGTTGAGATTAGGACTGCTGCAGCCCCAGGTTAGCCTCAATACTCACAGCAGTTCTTAGGCTCCTTAGTGCTAGCGTTATAAGCACTTACCACTTATGTCTAAGTAAGGATAAATGATCTAATAATGTTTCAAATGAAGAATTAAGGGTTCTTATATATGTCTGGAATAAGTCCAAGTAGACTGTACTTTACTCCTGAACAATTTTTTTTCAGAATCCTCTTACAAAGTTTGATACTAAATTTTTGATATGTATTTTATTCTTGAGAATTTCATACATTTATGCAATGAAACATCCATTCTCTCCTTCCCCTCCAACCTTCCTCTTTCCTTCCGTATTATTTCCAACACTCCAAATTTCATGTCCTATCTCCTTTCCCCACCTTTTTTTGTTGGCATGGAAGATCCACCTGCCCTTACCTTCTAGCTTCTGGAATTAAAGGAGTACTTGATCACACTCAGCTTCTGTTTTGTTTTGATTATCCACTGAGTTCTACCCAAATATGTATGGATGTAGATCCATCCATGGGAACATGGGAAACGTGCCACTGGCCACATCCGGACATACATGTTTTAAAGATTTTTTTGTGCTCTCTCTTTCTCTTCTACCCCGTAGACAGGGTCTAGCTACATAGCCTTGTATGTTACTGAAGTTAAGATCTTCTTGCCTCTATGTCCTGAGTGCTGGCATTATAGGAATGCAATAACTCATTCAGTTATTTTTTTTCAAGACAGGGTTTCTCTGTAGACTCACTCAGTTCTTAAATTGAGTTTCATTTATTTATTTACATTTTATTGGAGGGTGGAGAGAGAGCGTGTGTGTGTGTGTGTGTGTGTGTGTGTGTGTGTGTGTGTGTGTGTAGGTCAAAGGACAACATTTCTCTTTTTACCATGTGGATCCTGGAGATCACTTTGAACTTGTCAGGCTTGGCAACAGATGCCTTTACTCACTGAACCATCTAATCAACCCTTGAATTAAGGGAATGTGCTTGCTTTAAAATGAATAATTATTTCAGATACATTCTTTTTACTTCCCCGCCCAAACCCCAAAACACCATATATCCATGAGTGTTTGTTGAACATAGGATCTTGGGAGAACCTTTCTTTGCATGTCTACCCTGCTTCTTTAGAAACTTTTTTCTCCTTTTCAAAGAAAAAGAAAAATTGATCATATGCTTTAAAATTATCCCTTCCTAAGTAAATAAATTGTTGCCTAAAGATAGTAAGATAAGAATATTCTATGTGAGTTGTAGTTTGCAGATGCTAGGCTCTTTTAGGCTGCTACTTGGAATTGCTTCCTCTTCACTTTCACTATCCATACCTGTTTTAAGTAAGAATACAACACAAATAATAAATTCTTAAAGTGACATTTATTTTGACAATAGGCTTAGTGGCTTGAAACAAAGTAGGATTAGATTTGGTGATAGTACTGTAGAGCTATAACTTCTTCAAATTTCAGGAGTTATAGTCCTTTCTAGAATGACTTTAGAGCTTTGGAATGAACTTAGAAAGTTTTTAGGGCAGGATAGATAGTATTTGAATGGACAGCTACTAGAATTATGTCAGTATTGAAAACATACAAAAAGGCTGGACAGTGGTGGTGGTGCCCGCCTTTAATCCTAGCAGTCAGGAGACAGGAAATCTCTGAATGTAAGGTCTACAGAGTGAGTTCAAGGTCAGTCAGGGCTACACAGAGAAATCCTGTCTTTAAAAAGCAGAAGGAAGGAGGGAAGGAGAGAGAAAAGGGGGAGAGAACAAATGAATATACAAAATCTTGTTAACTTTTGTTTAATCCCTGTAGGGTGACAGGTAGTGTTGGATGCAATTATTTGTAGCCTTTGATTCAATTAGCACTACGCTCATCATAAGAACTAGAAAACCAGTTGTGAAAGGTTGCTTGACTTGTTTCAGGACACTGACAGAACTGATAATACAAGCTAGGATGATCCGAAGCCAGTAATCATTCTCTTCTCTGATTCTATATTTGTTATAATTTTGAATTACTTTTACACATTAAGATTGGTGTGTAGCATCTTCACAACCATGCCACCGTATTACTCATTACTTACACTAACATTAAATTGTTTTCTGAAAGAATCCCCTTTTCTGTCATAGATCTTCTATTTGAAACTCCTAGTATTTCCATCCCTGTGATGAAAATATTTGAGAGATGAAAGAAGAAAAGATTTACTTTGGGTCCCAGTTTAATTCAGTCTGTTTCTTTGGCTCAGTTACTTTGAGCTTGAGGAGGCTGCACATCCCAGGATATCTTAGAAACAAAGATGAGGTGAACATGAGTCCTAGTGACCTACTTCTTTCAGTTAGGTCACACCTTCTAGTAGTTTGTTCAGTTGTTAATTATTATGACCTGTCATTTCTTACCTCTGAACACTGCTACATTGAGGACTAAACATTTCATGCACAAATCATAAACCATTTGTCCCTGGATTCCAAAGACTTATGTCTAGCTCATAATGTAAATTATTTAGTTTACCTTTAAGAGTCTCTGTATAGTGTGAGCTTTATCCCAAAAATTCAAGTCCAGAAGGCAACTTTTAGTTGTGATCGCCCATAAAATTAAAATGCCTGTTGTGTGCATTAACATAGAGTTGTAAGGACGGCCACAGGATCAACATTCCTCTGCACGAGGGAAGAATGGGAGCATAGAAAGGAGGGTTCTAGCCAAGGTAAAACCAAAATCCCATAGGGCAACAATAAATTTTGATTGATGATCTATATCTATCACCCAACAGATGGGATGGTATAATCTGAGCTCTAATGGACTTTTTGGCTTTGCAGTCTCTAGCTTTCCTGGCAACTCTCTGAGGCTGGTTGCCTGTAGCTTTTTTTTGGAGGTCTTCCATGTTTCTGGCAACTCCAATTTCCTGGATCACCTGAATGACACTAAAAACTTCCTTTGCTGCAAACATTACGTTTGGGGCCCACTTATCCTTGGCTGTAGTAACCTCTTGAGTACTTAGACAGTGGTCATTAGCAAATAAATTTTGGGAAAACAGTTTTCTAGGAGGCCCTTTTTGATTAGGCATGACAAACAAAACTCTTGATTAACTACATTAATAGTGTATATTAGATAACACTGTAATTATAATGTACTTTAGTGTTGTTATATAAATGACATCTTTCTCATAATTTGTTACTTCCCCCCAATTCAGTTTTCCACAGGCTACAAATCAAACATTACTAGACAAGTTTAAGCATCAACATGAAGAGAATTCTTATATTGAATTTCCAGCTGTGATGGAACCTGCTTTTATCATAAAACACTATGCTGGAAAAGTAAAATATGGAGTAAAGGTCAGTAAATTTCTTACTGAATGTGGTTTTATAGCAGAGGTATACCTTTTAAAATATAGAACATTTTTTATTCCTTGTTAGGTTTTTTGCATGTAAATATTGTTTATTTTCTTTTTTCCTCTCCCCCCCCTCCCCAGACAGTGTTTCTCTTTTACAAACTCAGAGATATTCTTGCCTCTGCCTCCCAAGTACTGGGATTAAAGGTGTGCACCACCACAGCCCAGTGTAAACATTGTTTCTTGATCATACCTATCCCCCATACTTCCCCCAGATGTGTTGTTACTGTCTCTGGCATACTACCTTCTCATGCAGTTTTTGGAGTCTCTGAATCGATCATTAGTAGCCTTTGGAGACATTTTGTAAGGATAGAACTAGAATTGAGATCTTTTCTTTTTTTTTTTTGGTTTTTCGAGACAGGGTTCTCCTGTACTTTTGGAGCCTGTCCTGGAACTAGCTCTTATAGATCAGGGTGGCCTCGTACTCACAGAGATCCACCTGCCTCTGCCTCCTGAAATCTGTTTTTCAAATTGATCTTTCTGCTGGTTTCCTTCTGTAGATATCTATTAGGCCATTCAAATTTAGAAGAACAGATTGTGTCTTATGTGTCTCAAACTCATAGTTCATTTGTTTTGCTTTTATGTGATATTCACTGGTCTTTTAGGAACTTCTGTTTTTAAAGCATGGTTAGGTAGTTGTGACTTTTCATTCTTACTAGGTTTATTAATATTAAATCCTGAATATATTTTTATGGACCTGATGAGTTTAACTCTTAAATCTTCAGAAGTTTAAACTTGTCTCTTAAGATACTAAGTTTTCATGGAATGCAGCAATAAAATGAAATCTTCAGATGAGTGGCTCAATGGTTTTTTTGTTTTTGTTTCATTTTCTATTTTTGAGACAGTCTCATGTAGCTCAGACTAGTCTCTGATTTTCTATGTAGAAGACCATGTCCTTGAACTCCTAATTTTCCTGCCTCTACGTCTGAAGTGCTAGGATTACAGAGATGTATCACCATGTTTGGCTGTGGTAGACATCCTAATTAAGGTCGTTTGTCCATTTACTGATCCATTTATTTAAGAATTATTTACTGCTGAGTATGGTGGTTCATGCCTTTAATCCCAGCACTCTGGAAACAAAGGCAGGCAGATATCTGTAAATTCAAATCCGACCTGGTGTACAGAGTGAGTTCCACAACATATAGGGCTGTTAACACAAAAAAAATCCCTGTCCTGAAAAGCCAAGAAAAAAAGGAAAAAGCAACCCAACAAACCCCAAAGCATTATTTCTTAAATACCATGTGCCACATTATCTGTTCAGTGTTTACAATGATAAAGTGATAAAACTAGACAGACATATTTGTAAGCATTTCATATGCATATCATATATATCATATTTTACTTATTTCTAGCTATGTGCTGTAAATAAATGTTTTCTGTGAGTTAAAGTAATGGAGTAATTACCTTTTAATTTGTAGATTTCTAAGTACCTTTCTAAAACACTTTGACTTAAGAGAGCACCTAAAGTAAATGTTATGCTGATGAGTTGAGATAGTGAATTACATGTTGTAAAGTAAGAAAGGAGGTTAGTAGGTTGAAGTAGTAGATTAGAGGTCAGTGATATGAGACTTTTTTTTTTTTTGGTTTTTTTGAGACAGGGTTTCTCTGTAGCTTTGGAGCCTGTCCTGGAACTAGCTCTTGTAGACCAGGTTGGCCTCAAACTCAAAGAGATCAGCCTGCCTCTGCCTCCCGAGTGCTGGGATTAAAGGCGCGTGCAACTATCTCCTGGCGATATGAGACTAATAATGAATAGTGAGATAATATGAATTCCAAGAGCAGACAGCAGGTTAAATCTTGAAGAGCTTCTAGACCACATTGAAGAAGCTTAGGTGTTTTTGTTTTTAATGGAGTTCAGGAGTTTCTTACTTAGCCCGTGGTGTTGGTAAAGTGATAGTCCTGCTTCAGCCTTCTGAGTGCTTTAATTACAGATGTTTACCACCAACCTCACCATTGGAATTTAGTTTTTTTTTTTGTGTGTGTGTATTGTTTAAATTATAGGAACTATGAAACTACATTAAGCAGATTTGTGTCTTTACAGACAGCAGAAAGGGCAAGACTGGATTCTTTTCTGCCTCCTATCCTTCCCCCTTAATTTAAATTGAGGTGAAATCTTAAGTTGAATCACAAGAGTAGTTTTAGAAATGGGGAAGATCATGAATAAATAAATATAATTTTAAAAACCTTGGAAAAAAAGAAATGGGGAAGATCTTATACAAGGTATACTGTGAAGATCTCCACATACTTTATAGATGTGAATGATATATATTCACTTTATATAAGTAAATGATAGTGGGCGATGGTGGCGCATGTCTTTAATCCCAGCACTCGGGAGGCAGAGGCAGGTGGATCTTTGTGAGTTCGAGACCAGCCTGGTCTACAAGAGCTAGTTCCAGGACAGGCTCCAAAGCTACAGAGAAACCCTGTCTCGAAAAACCAAAAAAAAAAGTAAATGATTTATGGCTGGAAATAATTGAGTTTATTGGAGGTACCATATCTGAGAAGGAACACACAGGTTAGAAGCAGAGTTTAGATATAATTTACAAAGTAAAACTAAGCAAAAATCTTGAGCCTATTGCTAGATATTGTAGTTACTTTTCTGGTGTGGTAATAAAACACCATGACCAAGGCAACTTATAGAAGAAAAAGCTTATTTGGGCTTAACAGTTTCAGAGAGCTAAGAGTTCATCATGGTGGGGAAGCAGCAGGCATGGCGGCTGGAACAGATGCTGATTCTCACTTACATTTTGATCTGAAAAGCACAAAGAAAATAGTTGGAACTAGAAATGGTATGAGTCTTTAAAATCAAAGCTACTCCCCAGTGGCATACTTCAGCAAGATTACACCAACCTACCCAAATAATACCACCAACTGGGAACCAAGTAGTCAAATGCCCCAGACTAAGGTGATATTTATCATATATTACACATTCCTGTTTCTGTGATGTTTTGTTTATGTTACTGAGTCAATTGAAACATATATATATTGGTTTTTCGAGACAGGGTTTCTCTGTAGCTCTTTGGGGCCTGTCCTGGAACTAGCTCTTGTAGACTAGGCAGGACTTGAACTCACAGAGATCTGCCTGCCTCTGCCTCCCGAGTGCTGGGATTAAGGGCATGCACCACCACCACCCCGGCTTCTAATAAATGATTTAAAGGTATAATTGTGCCTGGTTGGTGATGACACACTCCTTTAATCTCTGCACTCGGGAGGCAGAGACAGTAGAACCTCTGAGTTCAAGGTCAGCCTGGTCTACAGAAAGAGTTCTAGGACAGGCTCCAAAAATTACACAGAGAACCCCCACACACACCAAAATAGTGTAATTATATAGGCATTTAAGAAATTAGACAAAAATAGAGATATTACTGGAGATAAAAAGTGATGTTTTATAATGATATAGTATTCAGTTGATAAAATGTTAGTTGACCAAAAGTTAAAATATTCAGTAACTTTCATTCAAACTATAGGAAACAGAATGGGACCAAAAGTAGCTGTAGGGTTGAGAATGTAGCTGTGGTAGAATGCTTTTCTAGGATAAATGATGCTCTAAATTTAATTCCTAGCACCCCAGAAGCCGTAACAAAATAAATGTAGCTATAGACAAACCCACTGTTCCACAGGGCACACAAACAAAATGTCAAACAGAAATATTGGGCATCACTTGTATGCAATTGTGTCATAGGTTACTGGGCATTTAATTTTGGGGGTTGGGGGTGGGAGGAGGTGGTTTTGAGACAGGGTTTTTCTGTGTAGCCCTGACTGTGCTAGAACTTGCTCTGTGGACCAGACTGGTTTTGAATCCGCCTTGCTCTGTCTGCCTGCCTTCCTTCCTTCCTTCCTTCCTTCCTTCCTTCCTTCCTTCCTTCCTTCCTTCCTTCCTTCCTTCCATTCATTCGTTTTGGTTATTGGGTATAACATTAAAGGTTTGCGCCACCACCACCCGGCTTAATTGGCACTTTTTAGAAGATACATGGTCCAGATAACTATCCAGAATAGAATTCAGTTCCATAATTTCTGTTCACATACCATTCAAACGTGTCACTTAATTATCTTCTTGATTTTAATAGTCTTTTCCACAAAATCATTGGTACTTTTTTCACATAGGATTTTCGGGAAAAAAATACAGACCATATGCGTCCAGACATTGTGGCTCTTCTGAGAAGTAGCAGGAATGCTTTTGTTTCTGGGATGACTGGAATTGATCCTGTAGCCGTTTTCCGATGGGCAGTTCTCCGAGCTTTTTTCAGAGCTGTGGTTGCTTTCAGGGAAGCTGGGAAAAGATACATTCAGAGAAAAACTGGTAAGCCATCCTTGCTAGTATTCTGCATGATAATACCTTTTATTTTGCTCTGTATTCTTACTATACTCTGAAATCATGTTTCCTTTAAGTGATTAAATGCAGGTTTCTCTTTTATGTAGGCATACGTCACTATATTTTCATTAATAGATAGTGATAGAAATAATGTGTGTCTTAGGGTTCCTGCTGTGTGATGAAGTGCCATGATCAAGTCTAGTTATAAATGGGAGCTTTAAATTGGGGTCTAAACCAGGTGGTGGTGGTGCACGCCTTTAATCTCAGCACTCGGGAGGCAGAGACAGGCGGATCTCTGTGAATCGAAGGCCAGCCTGGTTTACAAGAGCTAGTTCCAGGGCAGGCTCCAAAGCTACACAGTGAAACCCTGTCTCAAAAAACCAAATAATAATTATTAATAATAATAATGATAATAAAAATTGGGGTCTAGTCCAAGGCCGCTATAGTGCAGGCAAGCATGGTGCTGGAGCAGTAGCTGACAGCTTACATCTGACCTGAAAGTTCCAGGCAAAGAGAATGAGACTGGGCCTGGTGAGGATTTTTTTCAAACCTCAAAAGCCCAGTCCCAGTGACCTCCTCCAAGACCACACTTTATAATTCTTCTCAAATAGTTCTACCAAATGCAAACCAAGCATTCATATATATGAGCGAATGGGGGCACTCTCATTCAAACCTCCACAAGTATAAGGCATATGGTAGTAAGAACAAAAATGCATGCTGATAATCATATATTGATTCAGAACTGAAGTGTTTTCTCCATTTTGTTTATCTGTATTTCTTTCTTTCTTTCTTTCTTTCTTTTTTTTTTTTTTTTTGGTTTTTCAAGACAGGGTTTCTCTGTAGCTTTGGAGCCTGTCCTGAAACTAGCTCTTGTAGACCAGGCTGATCTCGAACTCACAGAGATCCGCCTGCCTCTGCCTCCCGAGTGCTGGGATTAAAGGCGTGCGCCACCACCGCCCGGCTATCTGTATTTCTTTCTACAAATAAAGTTGTAATTTAGTATGAAAAACAAATAGGAAACAAAAATATTGGAGTCAATCAGTATAATATCGTAGAGTCTTGTGCCACAGAATTACCTTGTTGGTTGATCAGTTTTGTTACTTAGAGCACCTTTTCTTTTAAAGAATCAATACTGCCTCTGTTCATTAAGTTTTTTCCTTTTAGCTGAGTGGTGGTGGTGCACGCTTTTAATCCCAGCACTTGGGAGGCAGAGGCAGGCGGATCTCTTTGATTTCGAGGCCAGTCTTGTCCAGCCATGGCTACACAGAGAAACCCTGTCTTGAAAAATAAAACAAAAATAAGCAAACAAAATTTATTAGAGAAATAAATGAACTACTTTAAATCTGCTTTTCCTCTAAGTGATTTTTTTTTTAAAGAAGCTTTTAGGGAATTTTTTTTGAGATACTTAGATATCTTTATATTAAGATATTTAGTTGGAAGAATGTTCGGAAGAAAATAGGATGAAATAAAAATCAACAAAGCTAAATAGACCTGTTGGACAACATCAAGCATATCAACATCTAGCTGTCCAGAAGAGTCAGAAACAGTGTTTGAAGAACTCATGGCTATACATTTTTTTAAAAATTTGACAAATTAATCCACACATGCTACATCATCAATAATGATAAGAGAGATGGATTCAAAGAGATCCAAACATAGGTATGTGTAATTAAAGTCTCTAGAGATAGGCCAGATGGCTTCATAGACAGGTAATGGCACCTGCCGCTAAACCTTATGATTGAATTCCATATCTGAGACCCACAAGAAGGAAAGGACCAACTCCTTCAAGTTGTCCTCTGACCTCCACAGGCCTTGGCGAGTGTGAACCCTCTACCCTATGAATAAATGTAACTAAAAATGTAAATTAAAAGAGACAATATGAAAAAAATGGTCGTATGAAAGTGATTTGTCATGTAAAAAAGAACCTAGACTAAGATTAGCAGATAATTTTTTAAATCAGACCTCATTGGAGTAGAAGGTAGTAAAATATTGCATATTTTAAATGTTGAAGAAAAAAAAGATTTAATGAACAATTCTACCTCCCAAAAATTGTCCTTCAGAATGACAGTTGTTAATGTTCTGAGAAAAAGCCAGGCATGGTGGCACACACCCTTAATCACAGCACTCAGGAGGCAGAGGCAGGTGGATCTCTTGAAGTTCCAGGTCATTTTATTCTATATAGTGAGTTTCAGGACAGTCATGGCTATTTAGAGAGACCCTTTCCTCAGAAACAAAACCTAACATCAAAAGCAAAAATATAGTCCTAGAGAAATCTTAAGTGATTTGATTATTAACAGACCTTCCTACTATCTTAGTGTTCTGTTGGTGTGAAAAGACATCGTGGTTACAACTCTTCTTTTTTTTTTTTTTTTAGATTTTTTAAAATTAATTCTTTGTGGACTTCACATCATGCATTTTTATCTTGTTCATCTCCCCATTCCTTCATAGCTGCCCATTGCCCTTATAATCTCCCTCCATAAAATAAAATTTAAAAGAAAAATGAAAAACTAA
>JAQHUG010000003.1:21004395-21015925 GCA_028555095.1 Dicrostonyx torquatus
AATATTAAGAGAGCAAAAACCATACCACAGCCTGGGAAACAACATATTTAATGGTTTATAATTCTGATATCCATAATGTATTTACAAGCAAGATATAATCAAATATTTATCCATGTAGATTATTTTGAAGAGTAAAAATCTTAAAAGTACACTGCCGAATCATGACTGTGTATATCATTCCATTGATTTGATTCTTGATTTCTTTCTGTTAGGTTTATATTATTATTTTGATTTTATGAATGGATTTTGATCATTTATTACAATTGTGCAGAAATAGAATTGATTTCTACATATGATTAATTTCCTGTATTTTTGCAGTATTAGATTTAATATTTTTGTATATTCTTTAGGATTTTCTCTGTATGACTGTTATTTTTTTAGAAAGATGCATGATTTCTTCGTTTCTAATGTATCTTAAATATTTGTGTGTGTGTGTATAATAAAATTGACCTTGTATATACAGGGCCTATAAGAAAATTCTCTTGTTAAATAGTCACAAGATTCATAAAGAAACATCTTTGATCTCCAGTGTATTTATTTGTAAGATCAATAGATCTCTAAAGTTTATGTTTACATATCAGCAATGTATTTTTTGCCAAAAAATGATACAAAGGGGTCAGGTTAGAAGTGTTTTGAGTGTTTGTGAATTTTGTGTGTTTTTAGTCTTCATCCTGTTTACTTCTATATTTCCTAATGTTAATGCTTAAATGAAATAATTAAGAATTTACTCTTGAATTTCCTATTTGGATTTATTTAATCAAATTGTGGTTTTGATAGTTATGAAACTTTTCCTAGTACCTGACATTTATTCAACAACTAAGTTTATTAATTCTTATTTGTCTTTAGAAAATTCTTTCCTTTAGTATTTTGAAAGTACACTGGTTTTAAATTTTCTTCTTCTTCTTTTTTTTTTTCCTTTTATTAGGTATAGCCCGTAAAAACCCAAGAACACCTCTTTCTGATCTTCAGGGCATGAATACTCTAAATGAAAAAAATCAACAGTAAGTTTGGTGTATATATATATATATATGTTTACAAGGAAATATGAGCTGAATAATAATCTTACTGATAATTTTGGATATTGCTGTGCAGCCTGGCACCTGTTCATCTTTTAATTTTCCAGCCTCAGTTTGAGTGTTGGGATTATAGGTGTGTGCCACCACACTTACTCAGATCTATGTTTTTGTATATTTGTGAGAAATATGTTGGGACGTGTTTTTGTGTTTAATGGTGAATGCACATGTATCATGGCACATGTGTGGCATCAGTTCTTGAGTTTTACCTTGTTTGAGGTGCCTCGGTCTCTTTGTTGTTCACTACTACATCAGGAATGCTGGCTCACAAGCTTCTGGAGATTGTCCTGTTTCCAGCTTGTGTCTTAGCATAGGAGAACTGGGGTTACATACCTGTGCTATGACTTCCAGTTTTTACATTAGTTGTGGACTTTGTATTTGTTGGGGTGGAGAATGTGCATAGTGTGTGTCAGAGAACTTAGGGGACCAGAAGGGGACCAGGTTCTTTCCTTCATCCATGTGGGAACCAGATATCAAACTGATATAATCAGGCTTGACAGTAAGTGCCTCAACTTGTTCAGCTAGCTTGCTAGTCCTACCTTGGGATTGCTATTCCATTTGCTTTGAGGTTTGTATGAAATGTGTCTTGTATAGTATAGGCTGGTGTAGAGCTTGCTATATAGCCAGGGATGATCTTGAATTTCTGATCCTCCAACTCTGAAGTATTGAGACTACAAATCTGAATCATCCCACACTAGTTTTTGGCAATTTTTAATGTCTTTTACTAGTATATCTGCCAAGATATTTTTTCACAAATAGTTTCTGTTGACTTGTTTTTTCCTCTGAGTAGGTCATGAGTTCTGAGTGAGTATATGTTTTTTTTGTGTGTGTGTGTGTATGATGTCTCAATTTTTTGATTGGTAGGTGGTGGCCATTTGAATGTATAATATGATAAATAGAAATCAGATCATTTTTCCTTTGCATGTGTCATCTGTTCTTTGTTTGACTTGGTTTGTCTTCCTCTTGCTCTGTTTGCTTTTTTTTTTCAACTGTACACTCTTTCTGTACCCAAGATTAGCTTAAGGTATGTTAAGAACATTAACAGCTGTTTTATGATCCTTTTCCAAGGACACATGCAGTTATTTTCCATTATATTCACATATGTGAATTACTGTTATTACCTGGCTCTCCAAATCAGAACAGGAGAAAGTTGAAGGTTGGAAATATAAAACGGTGATTACTTTTAAGTCCACTGAGGTTATTCAAGTGGAGTGGAAGAGGATTTGCAACAATGTAGAAAATACAATGGTGATTACCGCCTGTTTGTTTTTCCTGCATTTATCAGCACATAAATCTCTAACATATGGAGGAGAAAGTTCTTTAGGCCCATGTTGACTATGAGTTCTGTGGAAGCTATCCCAAGAAGATGCACATGACTCTCTCCTCTGTCACTTTTGGTATAAAGGTTAAATAGCTGTTGCTCTTCCAAGAGATGATATGACCAGACTTAGGAGATTTAGCAGAGAAACCTTTCCCTGGAAGTTTCAAGCTATCAGTAGACCTCAGATTTTTTAAATGTAGTTGTTTTCATTTTGCTTTGCTTTCTACATTTTTATTTATTCATGGATGACTGGCCTCAAACTAAATAGGAAATTCCAAAAAATAAAAAATTCTCATCTTTTTAAAAAGATTTTTTAAAATTGTGTCTGCCTGCATGCCAGAAGAGCATACCAGATCTCCACCATGTGATTGCTGGGAATTGAACTCAGGACCTCTGGAAGAACAATTAACCTAAGCCATCTCTCCAGCCCCCCAAAATTCCCATATTTTAAATTATGTGCTATACTTTATATTATGATGACATTGCTTTTATGAGTGTTGTTTCTTACCAATGTTGTATTTTATTGTTAGTTAATATTGTTAATTATTTACCGTGACTAATTTAGAAATGAAAGTTATCATAGGTATTTGTCTTAATGTTCTGTTGCTTGAAGAAACACCATGACCACAAGTTGTTTTTTGTTTCTTTTTCCCAAGTTAGGGTTTCTCTGTGTGTACCTTTGACAGTCCTGGAACTTGCTCTGTAGACCAGGTTGGCCTCAAACTCACAGAGATTCCCTGCCTCTGCCTTCCGAATGCCTTGGTTAAAGGTGTGCCCCAGCAATTATTTGGGGCTTGCTTACAGTTTCAGAGGTTTAGTTCATTTTCTTCATGGCATGAAGCATGGCTGAATTGTTGCTTCAGAATTATCTTTGAGTTCTATATCTGGATCTATAGGGAACAGGAAGAGAGAAAGCCCTTGGTCTTGCCTTGTTTTTGAAACCTCAAAGCCTATGCCCACTTCTCCTATAAGGCCACACCTCCTACTCATTCTCAAGTAGTGCCACTCCCTGAAGCCAAGCATCCACATATATGTGCCAGTGGGGACCATTTTTATTCAAACCACCACAGAATTTATATGTATGAAGTAAGTATAGACAGTGGTGTACTTAGGTACTGTCCTTTTCAGATGTGGAGATCTTAGGATATATTCTTTGTGAGAAAGGGATAGATTACTACAGTGTTATAAGAGTATGTTTGACTAGTGCTCCCATACTGGCATCAAATGGGTAATACTATTCTTTCCCATAACTTTTTCTCTCCCCCAGTACTAGAGGGTGAATTTAGAACCTTGTTCATGCCAGGCCACCACTCTACACTGACCACTATTTCCAGTCCTAGCCCTCTTTTTACTTTGTTTTAGGTAAGATCATATTAAGTTGCCCCAGCTGATATTCAGCTCATATTGTTGTTCAGACAGGCCTTGAACTTGTGATCCTCCTGCCTTAGTCTCTTACATAACTGAAATATAGACCTTTATTGTAAGGTTTGGCATCACCATGATACTTAATGTACTGGTAGGCTTGAATTAAATGCTTTTAACTTTTTAAATTGTTGTTTATTTAGCCTTTTCTATGATAATTCCACTTTTCCAGGTGTGGGTACTCTATACAGTCTTTACTAAAGCATTTGGCCTCTTTTGATCTTCTGTTTTATTTGATTATCATCTCTTTTTGGTTTTGTTCATCTCTCATTTCTTCACCTTTAAGTCTGCTGTTACTGGTTTAAATAGATCTTAGAGTGATTTATTATTCTTTCTCATACAATGTACATTTGTTATGCCATCAAGCCTTGTCAACTTTGCGCTCAAATGATATTTGGGGATTTTTATCATAACTTAACTACTTCCATCATCACATCATTTCATGCTGTCATATTTTGCATGAATTATTCTAAATTAGTTAGGTTTTGTCCTCAATTTTCAAAACCAGATGATTATTTTTATACATAAAATAAATAAATGAAATAAAATAAATAAATAAAATGAATCATGTTAATATTTTACTTAAAATCATCACGATAGACGGGTGGTGGTGGTGCACACCTTTAATCCCAGCAGAGGCAGGCGGATCTCTGTGAGTTCAAGACCAGCCTGGTCTACAAGAGCTAGTTCCAGGACAGGCTCCAGAGCTACAGAGAAACCCTGTCTCGAAAAACCAAAATAAATAAATAAATAAATAAATAAATAAATAAAAATCATCATGCTATATTCTCACCCATTCCAGTGAAAGCCAAAATCCTTTAGCTTCCTAAAAAGGCATATACATCATGATCTCTTTATCACTATTTCTTAGACTCATCAATAACATGCCCATATCAGGGATTTTGTGTTTGTTCTCTCTAACCAGGTAATGACTTCATTTTCTTCTAATCGCTATTTTATTAATTAAAATCTTATTTGTCAAATGACAGTCTTCCTATATAATTGCAGAGGCTGTCTTTAGCTCCTCAGTGTAACTGTACTTGGTCCGTAGTTCTTGGACCTTTTCCCTCACATTTCCCACTTTTGTGATTACAGGCCTGTAGCACCACAATTGACATCATTATTTAAGCTGAGCTTTATCCATGAGACCTTCCCTAACTACTCTATTTTAAAAGCTTACCATATTTTATTTTGTTTATTAGTTTTTTCTTCATCTGGCTATATAACCTAGAGAATGTTTTCCTATTGCTTATTAATCTCCTCATACTTATTATAAACCACTTAAGGATTTTAGTTTGTTTTTTTTTAAATGTTGTACGTGCAGTAGTAGAATAATTGACATATAGTTGGTGCCAAGTCGTTATCTTAAACTAATGAATGAACATATTCTTCATATTCATGTATTACTGATGTACTTAATTTCAAAAGTTTCAAGTTCGTTTTCTCAGTATTTATAAGATTCTTTCCTTTCTCTTAAGAATATTACTTGTAGCCCCTCCCCTTCATGCCTAGACTGTTTTTTTCTAGGATCTTTTGTGGTTTTTGTTCTTGTTTTTCTGTTTTGGTTTTTGAAACATGGTATCTTCTCTACCAGGCTGTCTTCAAACTCACAGAGATCCAACTGTCCTGGCCTCCAGAGTGCTGGGAACAGCATACCTGATATTCTTGAAGTTATTTTCTGTTTTGATTTCTTTTTTGTGCCAGGGGCTTTTTTGAATGTCTAGTGGAATATTGATCAACGATTCATGTTTAAGATTGAAAAACAGTATATGTTTTGATGTGTGAAGTCACTTCCTGAAACATCATTGTGTTCCCTTTCAGTTGGCTAAATTTTTTTATATTGCTATTTTTTATTCAAAAATTTACATTTTCTCCCCTTCTCCCAGTCCCCTCCCGCTCCCCCACTACCCCTCCTCCTTCCCCCTGCTTCCTTAAGAGAGGGAAGGGTACCCTGCCCTGTGAAAAGTCCAAGGCCCTCCCCCCTCCATCCTAGCCCAGGAAGGTGTGCATCCAAATAGACTGGGTTCCCAAAAAGCCTATTCATGCAGAGGACATAGGTCCCAGTGCCATTATCAATGGCTACTCAGTCTGCCCCCATTGGCAGCCACATTCAGAGAGTCCGATTTGGTCATAGTTGAGCACATGTCCTTGTGGCACAATTGTGCATCCTTTGGATATATCCCCAAAAGTGGTATTACTTGATCTTGAGGAAAGTTGTTTCCTAATTTTCTGAGAAATTGCCACACTGACATCCAAAGGGGTTGTACCAGCTTGCATTCCCACCAGCAATGCAGAAGTATTCCCTTTTACCCACAACCTCTCGAGCATAAGTTGTCATCAGTGTTTTTGATCTTGGCCATTCTTTCAGGTGTAAGAGTTGTTTTGATTTCATTTCTCTGATGACTAAGGATGTTGAACATTTCCTTAAGTGTCTTTCAGCCATTTTAGATTCCTCTGTTGAGAGTTCTCTGTTTAGGTATGTACTCCATTTTTTTTAATTGGGTTATGTGATCTTTTGGTGTCCAATTTCTTGAGTTCTTTGTATATTTTGGAGATCAGACCTCTGTCTTATGTGGGGTTACTGAAGATCTTTTCCCATTCTGTAGGCTGACATTTGTCTTGTTGACCGTGTTCTTTGCTTTACAGAAGCTTTTCAGTTTCAAGAGGTCGCATTTGTTAATTGTTTCTCTCAGTGTCTTTGCTGCTGGGTTTCTATTTAGGAAGTGGTTCCCTGTGCCAGTGCGTTGTACTTTCCACTTTCTCTTCTATAAGGTTCAGTGTGGCTGGCTTTATGTTGAGGTCTTTGATCCATTTGGACTTGAGTTTTGTGCATGGTGATAGATATGAATCTATGTTCATTCTTCTACATGTTGATATCCAGTTATGCCAGCACCACTCGTTAAATCTGCTTTTCTTTTTCCCCATTTGATAGTTTTTGCTTCTTCATCAAAAATCAGGTGTTCGAAGATGTGTGGATTGATATCTGGGTCTTCTATTCAGTTCCATTGGTCCTCCTATCTGTTCTTATGCCAATACCAGGCTGTTTTCAGTACTGTAACTATGTAGAAGAGTTTGAAATCAGGGATTGTGATGCCTCTAGAAGTCCTTTTATTGTAAAGGATTGTTTTGGCTATCCTGGGTATTTTGCTCTTCCAGTTTACTAAAGTTTACCCCACAATTTATTCCAACTATTTGGATTATATAGTCTTAGCTGTTCCCATTCTTGGAGAAGTTGGATAAAAAGGCTGAGTACTACATTGGCGGTGGTGGTGCACATTGTTAATCCCAGCACTCGGGAGGCAGAGGCAAGCAGATCTCTGTGAGTTCGAGGCCAGCCTGGTCTACAAGAGCTAGTTCCAGGACAGGCTTCAAAGCCACAGAGAAACCCTGTCTTGAAAAACGAAACAGAAGAAAAAAAAAGACTGAGTACCTCTATTTTCAATATTATTCTTAACTTCTGTGTGATATTACTGTCCTCACCTGTGTATACTGTTGTTCAAATTACAGACTTTCTATTTTACCCCTTGTCCATGTAAAGAAAGAACAGTCAAAGCCCAAGAAATGTGACACCCATATTGCAAGGATACATCACTATTGTTCTTACTCTTTTTTCTTAAGTGTTAATTCCTTTAAAATATTATTTATATTTTTATGGGCATCTGAAGAGATTTAAATCTATATATTTACCTCGAAATCCCTTTGTTAAGTATTGTGCTGTAATTACTGTGTGTTCATTCCTCTGCCCCTAGTGGTGATGATAGTGCTCAATCTGGAGCAAGAGCTCAGTAGTTTTGGTTGATTTGTCAGTAACATTTGTTTGTGAATAAGATGTCTCAGGAAGAAATTAGATGCACCATAGAATCATGTGGCCTGTTAATGTTATAAATCCCAGTGGGAGCTTTTGAATGTTCCAAAAAGGAAAGGCATGATAGATTCTATTATCTATTAAAATATATACTCATGTTTAACAGTATGTTAATGATGTCACCTATATGATGTATTCATCTATCTGTACATTTGCATAGAATCTAGTAAAAAAAAATTTCTGAGTGACAGAGAAGTTCCACTTGATTGGTATTCATTGTAATAAAGCCATTTTATGTTGCTTTACATTGAAATCTTTTAATGCTTCATATCTATAATGTAATTTATTTTTATAAATATAATAATATAGAGGTAATTAAACAAGTTATACCAATTTTTTTCCACAGTGATACATTTGATATTTCTTGGAATGTCAGAACTGGCATTCGCCAAAGCAGACTACCGACTAGCAATACTTCCTTGCTTGATAAAGATGGGATATTTGCTAATTCAGCAAGCAGCAAACTCCTGGAAAGAGCTCATGGAATTCTCACGTTAGTATTTATTAGTCATAGGTTTTGTAAATGAGTATTTTATTAAAGTTTCTTACAAAACAAATAATGAAAGACGAAGTATTATATTCATGGGTATAATTTTGATTTAAAAAGATTGAAAATGTACTTAGTTTTAAAAACTATGAGTCTAATGCATTATAGATAGCATTGCATTATTTTCTGTTTCAGTTTTCCCTATTCACTAGCATAATTCCGAGAAGTTAAATGTATTAATTAGATAGAATGATTATTGTTATTTTCTTGTAGAGAAAAAAAAATTAGATCTTTTTAGGATTCCCTGTCATTGCTACAATTATTATTCTTTAGACTTAGCACTTGGACAGAGAAATCTCATGTATATTCATGTATAGTGTCATATAATTCTTAGTTTTCATTACCTGATGAAGGAATTGGTTTGGACATGGATATAACCATGTATGATATTCCTTTAAACTAAAGCATTAATGTATCAGGCATTTTCCAAGCATTTATTTTTTCATGTATTATAAACTAGATATATGCCTAAATTGGAGTCTAAATCTCTATTGAAGTAATTGCTTAATAGTGTCAGTAGGCTTAATTTATGGAAGTCTTGCTCTTCTGTGGACATATGTATTAACTCTACTTAAGTCTCTCAACAATGCTAAGAAGCAAATGGTCTTATCCGTCCTTTATAGTCTATCTCTACCTAACATTTAGAGAAGTTATACTTTGGTAGGTGAAAAACTTTAGATTCATGGTAGTCCTTTTAACTTAGCCAATGTTCTAAGCACTGAATTGTATTCGCTCATTTTCTGAAGCCATAATAATAGTTAATTTTTGTTGATGAATAGGAAAAATGAATAGAAAAAATTTAACTTCTAAAATGAAAGATTGTTTTATGAAATGTATATTTTTAACCATTTATGAAATCTAGGCATATCTTAAAAATCTTTTAATGGTACAAATCAATCTTAGTAGGTATTGGAAATTAGAAGCCTTTCTACATACAAGAAAGTGAAGTTTAGAGCTTAGAAATTACAGCACCGTATCACTAACCTTCAGGCTTAACTCTGCTTATTTCTAAGTTACAAAGCTGCTATTTCCTTTTTGTCTTGTCCTTGCTTACTCTTTTCTCAATGTACCTGCTTGTTTCAGTCAGATAACATTTTTGTACAGAGGGCCCACATTTCCCAAATGAGGTATTTAGTTGCACAAGAGAGCTCTTAAAATCATTCATTTTTACTGTAGTTTTTCTTTTAATGAATATTTTATCTTTATAGACGAAACAAAAACTTCAGATCAAAACCTGTTCTTCCAAAGGTGAGTACTGTGGAAAAAATTTATTTGTTCCAATTGAGTAACTTTTTAAAAAATTATTTATGCCTCATTTATGTTCAAAATAGAGACTATGTGTTCTTAGTTGAATCCATTTTAGAAATAACAAAGTCTGCTAGGAAGTGGACAAGCCTAATAATTTAGGCACATAAATTACTTTTGAGAAACACCATTCTTCTGTTTCTCTAAAAGCTCCTGAAATATGGAAGTACTGTTTACATAAGATCTTTTCATTTTTCTGTGAGCCAGGTTGAAGCAAAAATATGAATTCTGAAAGCATGTCTGGTTAGAGATTATATGATTCTCTAATTAATTCTCATCTGTTAAAATGTTGAATGTGTTTCTATAAAGAGTTGAATAATCTCTGTGAGCCAGTGGTCTGTTATAAGTACTTAGGTCTGCTGTTGTAGGATAGATACAACTTTAGATAATAATTAACTGAACAAGTACGTTCAGATGCTGAGAAAACTTCATTTGTGAACACTGACATTCAAATTTCTTTTTTTTTCTTTTTAAAGATTTATTATGTATACAGTGTTCTGTCCACATGTGTGCCTACAGGTCAGAAGACAGCACCAGATCTCATTACAGATGGCTCTGAGCCACCATGTGGTTGCTGGGAATTGACCTCAGTTAAGAGCAACCAGTACTCTTAACCTCTGAGCCATCTCTCCAGCCCCGACATTTGAATTTCATATGAACTTTTAAATTAAAAACAGATTTTTTTTTAATATAAAGAAAGATAATGAGGGTGCTGGATTGGTCTCAGATTTAGTCTGTATTGTAGAATTAATAAGAGTTTGCACTTAATGGGTCTCACCCCTTCTTTGTTCTTGAGACTAAGCCTGAATGTCTCTGGAATGAGTTTACATTGAATCTCATGCTTCTACTGCACCCTCCCAAAGGAAGGGCCTTTTCAGTTACCTACCTCTGGGAGTTTATGTATTCCAAATTCCTGAAAGTCTCTAGGCTACAGTTCTCAACCTCTAGGGTCATATATCAATGTCCTGTATATCACATATTTACAGTGTGATTCATAGCAGCACAATTGCAGTTACAAAGTAGTAACAACATATTTTATTGTTAGGGGTAACCACAACATGAGGAACTGTATTAAAGGGTCACACCATTAGGAAAGTTGAGAACCACTGCTGTAGACCATGGGGAAGGGCTTTGAGTAAGCATTCAAAGAACCCACTTGTTATTGGATTTTTCTTTCCAAGACAAGAGATGAAGTCTGAACAGAAGTTTAGGCATTCTTTAGCAAGCTAGATCAAGGAGAAGAAATGACAAAGACAGAAAATGGCCCGAGGGACTTAAGGGACACCATCAAATGAAAGAATCTATACATTATTGGTGTGTCTGAAGACAGAAAGAAAGGGACAGAAAACATTGTAAGGAAATAATAGCAGAAAAGTTCCCAAGTTTAGGGAAAGAAATAACAAGTGAGGGCCAAGGTATTAAATAATATAAATCTGGAGAAATCTATACCAAGACATAGTATAATCAAAACTTGAAAGATAATTTTTAAAAGCTGAGTCTTGTATATAGGTCCCATAACCCCTGTTCTTAGCAGTCCTGTCTTTCAAAAATAGAGATACATTTTTTCAGACAAAAATATGAGAGACTCTAGTGTATGCTACATGTGCCTTAATAAAAAATACTACAGTTTTTCAAGTGGAATACAAATAGTGCTAATTAGTAATATGAAAACATAAAATATAAAACTGGTGGGGTAGGAATCTTGACTTTGTAGTTATAAGTGCTTCCTGCTCTTCCAGAGGACTCAAATGCAGTTGCCAGCAACCACATTTAGCTACTCATAACCATTTTTAACTCTAGCTCTAGGGATTTGATACCCTCTCTCCTGGCCTCTACCATTTGCACTTACACACATGTGGCATACACACATCCTCTCTCTCTGTCTCTGTCTCTCAAACTGGATCTAATAGCATAGCTAAATGACTGTACACCTTGATCAAGTGTGATTTGCAGCTCAATGAATGGAACTTATGAGCAGTAAATGATGAAGATAAGAG
>JAQHUG010000003.1:21028001-21040711 GCA_028555095.1 Dicrostonyx torquatus
CTGTGAGTTCGAGGCCAGCCTGGTCTACAAGAGCTAGTTCCAGGGCAAGCTCCAAAGCTACTGAGAAACCCTGTCTTGAAAAACAAAAACTAATAATAATAATAATAATAATAATAATAATAATAATGAGAAGGCATGCCCTAGAGTACTTTCATGTGGCCCCTGCCCTCTTCCAGTGTATTCTGATCTTTTCCACTGCCTTGTTTTAAAGATTTTTTTTATTATTATTTATTAAAAGACTGCGAAACCCCTTATTGTTAGTTTAGGGTATAAAATTCATCTAGTTCTTTTGTGATTTGATATCATTTTCTTTTTACTTTTTAGGATTTTGTGAGTCACTTTCATGTACTTCTTCCCCGAAATATTATCCCTTCTAAATTTAACATTCAAGATTTCTTCAGGAAAATAAATATTAATCCTGATAATTACCAAGTTGGAAAAACGATGGTGAGTATATAGAGCCTTAGTCAAAATTGAGTGCATTTTATATTTTCATAATACCTTCTTTGTCATGAGTTTTATGAAAAGATAGTATGTATCAAATATTACAAGCAAATTGATTAAGC
This sequence comes from Dicrostonyx torquatus, assembly GCA_028555095.1. Taxonomy (NCBI): domain Eukaryota; kingdom Metazoa; phylum Chordata; class Mammalia; order Rodentia; family Cricetidae; genus Dicrostonyx; species Dicrostonyx torquatus. Next base: position 21,028,568 of record JAQHUG010000003.1, read on the forward strand.
TAAGTGGCTTTAAATTTATGCTTTTATTTATTTGTGTGTATATATATGTGTATGGGCACAGATGTGCCATGGCCTGAGTGTGGAGGTCAGGGGAAAACTTGTGAACTTGATTCTCTCCCTTTACCATGTGGATCCCAGCGATGAGTCTTAAGTTGTCAGGCTTAGCAGTAAGTACCTTTACCCACTATGCTATCTTGTGGGCCCAAGAATTTTATTTATTATTTTTATTATTATTGTTGTTATTGTATTTGTATATGAGTAATATATGAATGCTAGCACACCTATGCAAGACAATTTTCAAGTTTGTCCTCCTTTTGTCTTAGGTTTGTAAGACAAAACTCAGGTTCTTATGCTTATATACCAAGCACTTTTACCCAGCAAACCCTCTTAACTGACCATAGGGCCTTTTCTTTTTTAATGACTTAGTAGTAAAGGTGCTTGCCGTCATGTCTGATGACCTTTAGATGTCAAATAGATGGTTACTGTTAGTTCCTCAAGGTTGTACTCACTTTTTAAGATCCACGGTTATCAGTTTTCCCCCATTCCAAAAGTTTAAAAAATTGTGACATATTGACTAGTGGTATACTGATATTTTACAGCAATGACTTTTCCAGATGAGAAGCAGTAATGTAGCAGAGTATTTGACAATAGAAATTTGGTACATTTTCTAATTTTCCCCATCTCCCCTCTCATGTACTCACATCTTTTTTCAGTTTGAAAGTGATTACCTTTAGTTCAGGTGACAGAACTATTTTTGGTTTTCTGATACAGGGTTTCTCTGTGTAGTCCTGGCCATCCTGGAACTAGCACTTGTCAACCAGGCTGGCCTTGAACTCACAGAGATCTGCCTGTCTCTGCCTTTCTAGTGCTATGATTGAAGGCCTGCACCACCACCGCCCGGTGTGATAGAACTATTTATCAGTATGTTATTTGCATGTCTGCCATTATATGTGTCCTTTTCTGAAAGAGAAGCTTACCCCAGAAACAATAATTCATGAATCGTTTTTATTTTTTCTTAAGCTTTATCCCTTGTCTTTCTTCCTTCTCATAGGTTTTCCTAAAGGAGCACGAAAGACAGCACTTACAAGATCTGCTTCATCAGGAAGTACTTCGTAGAATCATACTATTGCAGCGGTGGTTTAGGGTCTTGCTCTGTAGGCAACAGTTCCTCCATTTGAGACAGGCATCTGTTATTATCCAGGTGGGATGAGACTAGGATTCTTTGTGTAAGAGTGACTTTGGACTTCATTTAGTAACCAGAACCATTTTACTGTGAAACATTGAAATAATAATGAAACTTCAGAGACAAGAATGAATTATAATAATTTCTTAAATGTGTGTGTGACACCCAATAGATTACCTTGAATGTAACAACAGGTAATACCTTGGGATTTAAAGGCCAGCGTGCCAGCTTGTCTACGTAGAATTCAGGACAGTCAGAGCTACAATAGAAAGACCCTGTCAAAAATAAATGAATGAATGAATGGATAAATGAATGAATGAGAAAATAGAACTGACTAATTAATCTGTAGAACCTGAAACATCTAAAAAATTTAAATTGTATAATTAACCTCAGCTAGGTTATATTATTTAAAATAGCTATGGTGGGGCTGTTTTTAAGACAGGGTTTCTCTATGTAGTTTTAGAGCCTGTTCTGGAACTTGCTCTGTAGATCAGGCTGGCCTCAAATTTAAAATAGCTGTTTTTGATAAAGCAAAACAAGTTTTTTAATTTATTTTCTAAAAAAAAAACCAAATTTTTACTTATTAGCTTACATTTTCAGTATTCTTGGATAATAGCCTTACCTGAAGTTTTTTACTTTATTATCAACCACTACTATATGAAATTTTTTTACCCTTGATGAATTTTCTCAGAGGCCATTCCACTCTCCTAGTTTCTTGTCATCAACTTTAATAGCATTGATTTAGTGCTTAGCATAAAGGGCCTCCATCAACTTAGCATATATAGGCTCATTAGTTGGGTGAAAGTCCACAAAGATGGGCATGACACTTGCTTAAGGCTTTGGCAACTTTGTGAATCCCACCTGCTAAGTCATTGTGATCTTAGAAGAGGTGATCTTCAACATTTCTTGTTAAAGCAGTACCAATTTTCATTACACCTGCAGCAGCAGTGCCTTCTGTGGGCACAGCAACAGCTTGCAGATGAGGCCAAACTCAGACCGACCAGAATATAACACAACTCAGTGGCAGCATAGAAAGAGTTTACATTATAATAATAATAATATTATTATTATTAACCACCATCAAGTTAGTTGCTTATATAAAGTGCTAATGACATAGAAATTTAGACTTTTTCACCTATTCTATAAAATGAGTGATAACTTGACAGACATTTTATCTTTTCCCTTAGCGTTTCTGGAGGAATTACCTAAATCAGAAGCATATCCAAAATGTGACTGTGAAGAAAGATGCTTTGATTATGGCTAGTGCAGCGTCCCTTCTCCAAGCTTCCTGGCGTGCTCACTTAGAGAGACAGCGATACTTGGAGTTACGAGCTGCAGCTGTCATTATCCAGCAGAGATGGAGGGAACTGTGTAGATGCCGACACAGGGCTGCTACCTGCATACAGGCAAGGTGGAGGAGCTACAGGCAAAGTAAGAAGTACAAAGAACAAAGGAACAAAATTATCCTTTTACAATCAACATATAGAGGATTCAGAGCAAGACAAAGGTAATCTATGTTAATGAAGCAGTTGGTTCTTCTGTTTTCATAGGTCCTTTATTTAAACCTTTTCATAATACTTTCATTACTACCTATGTGGTTTTTTTGTTTGTTTGTTTTTTTTTTTTTTTAAATCACTAGATTGTGATAAATTTCTACCAGTTCTTACCTGCAGTGTCTGGGCTATAGCAGAAGTTAAATAAATGTTCATTGAATTAAATCAAGTTGGAAACCTCCGTGACCTGTGGTTATAACTGCTAAGAAAAAAAAACAAACTTGTACATATGGTTTAATCTTATAAATTTGGAAATATTCACTCCCTTTTTTTTAACCTTGGGAACATTGATCTCTATTGTACTATTGTATTAATTGTATTGTAATATTATATTAAAGTCACACTATTGATGGATCTTTAGTTCAGTTAACATTTTGTTGAGGCTATTCAGATAGGAATTACTTGTATAAAGAAGAGGATAATTCAACCTAGTATAATCAAGTTAGTTTTTGTAGGTGAATACAATGGTGCATTCTAGTCCTCGCTAAATAGGGGACTGAGGCAGGAACATTACATGAGCCTGTAGTTTAAGGTCAACGTTGAACATAATTAAGGATAGCAAGGTTCTATCTCAAAAAAGTATTTCTATTAAAAATTATAGTAAATTAAATTCTCTAATCCACTTTATCTATTTTTGTATAGATATAAAGCTTTAAAAGAGCAAAGGCTGAAAGAAACAAAACTAGAGCATGGATTGGTGCATATCAAAGCATGTGGAACTCTAGAAATTCAGGGTTCAGACCCTTCTGAGTGGGAGGATCGTTCTTTTGACAACAGAGTGAAAGCCATAGAGGAACATAAATCTGTGATAGAGAGTAATCGAATTAGCCGTGAAAGTTCCATGGATTTCTCAAAGGAGTCTCCAGACAAGCAGCAGGAGAGAGGCAGAAGCCAAAGTACAGACTTGCAGGGAGAAGTGATTGTAAGACAGAGACCCAAGTCCTTGGAGGATCTTCATCAGAAAAAAGTAGGTCGAGCCAAAAGGGAAAGTCGGAGAATGAGAGAATTAGAGCAAGCTATATTTAGCTTAGAATTGCTGAAAGTTCGCTCTCTTGGTGGTGTGTCTCCTTCAGAGGAACGTAGATGGTCTTCAGAACTGGCACCTGAAGGCCTGCAGTCTCCACAGGGTACACCTGATAGTGAGAGTTCACAAGGAAGCTTAGAACTTCTGACTTGTGAGGAGAGCCAACAGAGCAAACCAGAGTCCCTCATTTTAGATGAGGGAGAATTGAAGATTTCATCACCCAGTATATCTACTAATCCAAAATTTCATTCACAAGACAATGTCCTCAGTGCCTCAAGGGAGACTAGCTCTGTATTGACTAGAAAAGGAGCATCTTGTGACTCAGAGTATTTGAAGAATGGGACTGCTAAGGAAAAACTAGTCTGTTCTGAACCTATCACCTGTAAACCCCAGCTGAGAGACTCTTTTGTTTCAAATAGTCTACCTACATTTTTTTATATTCCCCATCAAGAACCTCTAAAAATAAGTTCCCAAATGGACACAAGTATCCAAAGAAACAAACTGCTGGAAAGAGAAGCCACTTTGAATACAGCTATTACTTTAGATATCAACAGGGAAGCCAGGAAGTGTCAGTTCTCAGGAGATCAAGTGATTCCTTTGAATACAGATGCTTCCTGTACTGTGCTTAAGAAGTTGGAAAAGCTGAATACTGAAAAGGAGAAAAGGCAAAAGCAGTTACAGCAGCAGAATGAAAAAGAAATGATGGAACAGATTCGTCAACAGACAGATATTTTAGAGAAGGAACGTAAAGCCTTCAAGACAGTTGAACAGGCACGCACTGAGGAATCTCTCTTGGTACCATCCTTTTATCAGCCAAGACAAAGAGTAGAGAGGCCATCTTCTCTGCATATCCAAAATACCCCAAGTGAGGGAGAATCTGGTGTACTAGGTTCCCCATCAGCAGTCACTAAAAGAGATACAGCTCTTGCCACAAAAGATAGTTCCTCCATTCATTTACCTCCGAAAGACCGACCTGTCACCCTCTTCTTTGAAAGAAAAGGAAGCCCATGCCAATCTAAGACTGCCAAGGAATTATCCAAGACAGAAAGAATAGGCACCCAACATGTTTCCTGTAAACTCTCTAATAATGGCATCACAGAAAGAGAACACTTTAGGTCAACTCACTCTTATGGCCACAGACCTGATGACCCTTCCAGAGGGGGAAATTCAAGAGCCATTTTCTTCACACCAAAAGACAATATGATTATTCCACTGTAAGTAAAATTTGTATTTTATATGTTAAGTAGGAAAAGTAGGAAGTTTCCTAGGGTAGTTTGTTGAAGTGCTTTTTTTGTGTGTTCCACTCTTTTTTTTTTTTTTTTGGTTTTTCGAGACAGGGTTTCTCTGTAGCTTTGGAGCCTGCGCTGGAACTAGCTCTTGTAGACCAGGCTGGTCTCAAACTCACAGAGATCCGCCTGCCTCTGCCTCCCGAGTGCTGGGATTAAAGCGTGTGCCACCACCACCCAGCGTGTGTTCCACTCTTGTCTATATGCATGCTACACTATCTAATCTGTGATTTTTTTTCTCTGTGTCAAGTATGAGTAGTTATAGCCTAGGAATCTGAGTGTAGATAGCACATTACTTTTTATTCTTCCTCATTAATTGAAAAGCATTTGCAAAGGACAATATGGTGCTTGTAGTGTTCCAGGCATTCAGCATGTGCTGGTCGATGTAGATCTATGAAGTGGAGTGATTCAGTCTGGTTATTTTTCAAGACTCTTCAGAATTTACCATGCTTTGTCACAGCTATTGGCCTATTTATGGTCTTCATTAATATCTTTTATCATAAAATTTAAGTGTATGATATAGTAATATTAGTTGTATAAAAGTTGTTATACAACAGGTCTTTTTCATTTTTAGTACTGAAACTCACTCACTAAACAGCTTTTTCCCCAGTTGCTGGCTGCTATCTTCTACTTTATTGTTTTGTGCTGGGATTAAAAGCATGTACCACCACTATCCAGCTGTTAAAGAGGTTTTTTTTTGTTTCTTTTTTTCTGTATTTTGAAACAGTATCTTACCATGTAGCCCACGCTGGCCTGGAACTCACTATGTGGACCAGGCTGATCTTAAACTCACAGAAATCTGCCTGCCACCTGGGACTGCTAAAGCCATGCACCACTATGCCCAACTCTGTCTTATGTTTCTGAGGGTCAAACTGCTTTATGTATCTATTTTAAGTGGGAATTCTTTTTTATTTTATAACTTAGGTGTTTCCTTTAAGTGATGATAACCACAAGGAAAGAATTTTAACGCATGGCAGACATGAAGAACTGTTTTCTGATTTAGGGCTTTTGTTATTTTTTGTTTGTTTAATTCTGATGCTTGGAATCAAATCTGGAGCATCATACATGCTTATTAAGCTTCAGACTTAACACAGCTAGTACTCACTGAATCATCTCCCCAGTCCAAGATAACTTCTTATAACCCCCTATGAAAGTAAAATATTTCTAATGGAAAAGTCTCTAACTTATCATCTAGTTTTATAAGTTATTGTCTGTTTTGAAGTAGTCTGATGGTAGTAGTTAAGTCATGATTCCCAAGGATTTTATAGTCTAAGGATGAATTTTAAAGCCCATAAATACTAATTAATCAAAATAATTAGTGCCACGAAAATCTAGATATACTGTTCAAATTTTCTTCAGATTCTGACACTCTACTTCTACATAGAATTTTAATAAAGCAGTCCTATTCCTGAATTTTTCAGACAAAAAAATGTTCACAATCCAACACTAGAATGCCTGTATTGTTTGTAGAATACTTCGTTTTGCTTAATAACAATTCATATCCTGCCATTGCTAGTATTATTCTACATTGCCTCAAGTTTTAAAGTTAGGATAGTGGATGAAAATTTAGAAGAGTTTAAGAAGTAATTTTTTTCCCCTAACCAATAGGAACAATTCCAAAATAAAACAAGATCCTTATTACTATCATATAAAATGATTATATGAAAAGCCTCTTTAAAACAAGTATCCTAAGGATGTGAGAGATTTAGAATTTTTATTTTCTCATTGAATTCACTTTGGTTCTTTTTTGTGTGTTTTGTTTTTCGAGACAGGATCTCTTTATGTAACAGCTCTGGCTATCCTAGAACTCTGCCTTTGTCGGTCAGGTTGTCCTTGAATTTGAATTCACAGAGATCCACCTGCCTCTGCCTCAGGAGAGCTGGGATTAAAGGCATGTGCCACCACCGCTTGGTTTGCCTTGGTTCTTAACTAGCTTTGTTGCCGCCTTTCTTAAACATAGCTTACCATAGTGTAATGTACCTAATGATTATCACCACAGTGACTTCTAGGAACTCACCATGCACGTAGATTCTTTTTTTTTTTTTTAAATAATTTATTTTTATTTTGTGCACGTTGGTGTTTCCTGAATATATGTCTATGTGAGGGTGTTGGATCCTGGAATTATAGACAATTGTGAACTGCCGTGTGGGTGCTGGGAATTGAACCCAGGTCCCCTGGAAGAGAAGTCAGTGCTCTTAACTGCTGAACCATCTCTTCAGCCCTGCATGTTGATTCTTGAATATAGTATTGATTATATAAGAACAAGAAATCTAGGAACTTGAGAGGTAGTTCAGTGGATAAGAACATTTGTTGCACAAGCATGAAGAAATGAGTTTGGATCTCCAGCACCCACTTTAAAGCTAAGTGTGGCTGCATACATCTGTAGCCCTCATTTTGGGGGCCAGAAGTATTGAGACCAGGAGGTATGAACATTACTGGAGAATACTGGCCAGTCAGTGTGGCCAAAAATGTAAGCTCCAGGTTCAGTGAGAGATCCTGTTTAATGATGACAAGGCAGATAATAACACAGCAGGACATCCAGTGTTGTCCTCCAACTTCCACAGGATAGCACACAGATGTGCAACTGCCTATGTACATGCATGAGTACACGCCTGCATATAAAACTACACACATATGCATAGTTAAAGACTATGAGGATGAAAAGAGACTATGAAGATTAATATAATAAATCCAATTTTGGAATTGACTAAGATCTGGAATTTTTTAGGCTTCTTTGCTTTTCCTGTCCTGTTAAATTATAATTCATAGCTGGATGTAGTGGCACACGCCTTTAATCCTGACACTCAATAGACAGAGGCAGGCAGATTTCTGTGAGCCTAAGGGAAGTCTGATCTGCTTGTTGAGTTCCAGTGTAGCCAGGGCTACATAGAGAGACAGTTTCAAAAAACAAACAAAATTCTTACTATAATTTAGGACTACTTCAGTAGAATATCAGCTAGAAATTGAAATGTGACCATGTTTATTTTATTTAAAGTGTACACAGTGGAAATCCTCAAGTTCACAAACAAGATGAACCAGTTTGGAAATCTAAATTTGCAGGGCCGGGCCAACGAGAGGTAAGTATTGGATCCTGTTTATCTTTTAATTAACATAGATTACCTTATTTTTGAGGTTACTAATCTTGTAGGTAGAATACCATATCTTCCCATTTATTCCAAGGTGAATTTAGAGAAAGAAGCTATATAGACTAAGCCTTTTATAACTAGGAAGGTATGTACTAGTCAAGGAATGGTGCCTAAAAATATAATTTGTATAAAAGAGAGAAGTCACTGAGGCAAAAAAAAAGGACAGTTTGTTCAGGTGACTTTGGTGAGACCTGTGGCAGTGAAGGGTGACTTAGTTCGCTATGGAGAATAGTGCAGACTTAGCTTCTATCGTTATCTGTTGTTCACAGTAATGTGTATGGATTCTCTTTGGTCATTCCTGTTACTTCTGCTAATGAACAGGGCATGGTTGGGGTGGAGGGAAGTTTCCAGACTTTCATGAGCCCTCTTTCATTGGCGTCTTCTCCCAAATTACAAAGACAAAACATTGTTGTGTTATTTGTTTTATCATTTGGTCAAGCAGGTTGCCAGACCGGCCCATAAAAAGAAAGCTCGAATGGCGCGGACGCGCTCCGATTTCTTGACTAGAGGTACTTTTCCCGATGGGGAGGGGGATACAGAGGAAGATGATTACGATGACATTATTGAGCCCCTTCTCTCCCTTGACCAAGCTTCTCACTCTGAGCTAGGGCCTGTATCCAGCCTGGGTCAGGCCTCTCACAGTGACTCCGAAATGGTAATTTTTGCAGCAATAAAAAACAGCAAGCAGATCTTCTCCTAGTAGTCTTTGCTAATCTAAAGCTAACCTTCACAGCTTTTTTCCACTTAATGGCTTGTACATGAGAAGCCTCAGTGAACACAGGAACAAAAGCTAAGTCTAATAGTACTCAAATAAGGGCACTTTAACTGTACATAGCAAATGATAAATTAGGCAAAAGTAGGATTTAAATTAGTACTGACATAGAAATGTTGATTATTATACCTTAAAGGGTCTAGAGTAGGAATCCTTAGTTTTTTATTTTTTCTTTTGTAAAGGTACAGATAATAAATATTGTAGCCTTTGTAGATCATAATCTCTGTTGCTTGCAGCTCTCTAACTTGACCACTACCATGCGAAAGTAATCACAGACAACAAGATAAAAATGGGCAAGATATTTCTAGTAAATATGCAGAACTAGGTAGTGAACTGTGTTTGACTTCCTGGTCAGAGTTTATTGACCTGGTATATAGAGTAAGATAACTTTTAAATAAATTCAGACTTTAACTGAAAGATTATTCACTTAAAAATTAGGGGTAGGGGAGTCTTTAAAGCTGCTACCCTCTCCTTTATGTTCAGTAATAGAAAAGATACATGTATTTTATAAATTTTAATTGGGTGTGGTGGAACACAATTATCTCAAGTTCAAGGCCAGCTCGAACTATATTGTGAGACCATGTCTTTAAAAATTTAATGAACAAAATGTGTCATCCTGGAGCAACCCAACCAAGTAGAAGGCTATATATGGTGTGAATTTGTATTAACCAGAAATTATAACATTGGAGTTGGGTTTGATTTGCCATACCCATTTGGCTTAAATTATAACTTTATTATCTTCTGAACCAAAATTAGGTTAAACATGTTACATGTGTTATTGTATTTATAGATATTTTAGGGTAAAAAGTTTCATTCTTAGGGTTCTGGAATAAATGGCTTAGTAGGAAAGTGCTTGCTGCTTGAGGTCCTGAGTTTAGACCCCTAGCCTCTGTATAAAAAGCCAAGCATGCTGGTATGAGCCCTTAATCTCAAAGCTGAGAGGCAGAGATAGAAGAATCCTATGGTCTCTGTGGGGTACTCAGCTTTACCAAATGGCTAAGCTTCAGTTTCAGTGAGAAACTGTCTTAAAAACAAAAAAAACCCAACACACCCACCCACCCACAAACTGACCTCATATAGCCAAACATGGTTACTTATTCCTTTAATCCTAGCTCTTGGGTGCAGAGGCCACCTTAGTCTATATACCAAATGTCAGGCCACCCAGGGTTACATAGTGAGACCCTGTCTATAAAAAGTAGAGTGATAGAGGAAACACACACACACACACACACACACACTTTATTCTCATTGTTCTAGGAAATGAATAGCATAGAGACCCTAATCAATCTAATAGGAACTAAAAACATTATGGCTAATGAAATAGTTTTCCATTTACCTAAATAAAATGACTCTACAATCTTTCACACACACACACACACACTTTATTCTCATTGTTCTAGGAAATGAATAGCATAGAGACCCTAATCAATCTAATAGGAACTAAAAACATTATGGCTAATGAAATAGTTTTCCATTTACCTAAATAAAATGACTCTACAATCTTTAATAACCTCACTTTGGAAGATTTATGATGATCTTTGAGTCATTACTATTTGAGGTTTGGACTGTTATAAGATGTTTGAATTATGTTTAGACCTAGTTAGTTAGAATTTCTCCAAATTTCTAAAATATTTTGATTGTATTTTTCTCACATGGAAGACTAGGCTCAGTTTTTAGTAGTAACATTGATATTCCGTGGAGAGCAAAACAAAGACAAAAAGAGCATGACAGGCTCCCCGTTAAAACAAAATGAGTTTTAAACATGAAGATTGTAGAAGTTGGAAAATAATCTGTAGTATTTTGTTAGTGTGTATAAGTAGAGCTCAGATCTCTTGACTGTAGGATTAGTAATTATTATAAAGGTGCCCTATATTTGAGTTATGTTTACTGAAATACATACATATAATAATTAAGCTGAAAATTTTATAGTGGAACAAACAGATCTTAATGAAAAATACAACCTCATCTAGTTCATGTAGATTTGTTTTTTATAGAAGAACTTAGCATTTTTAACTGCTACTTTGTTCCTGAGAGTTTCTTTTGTAACAATCCTTAGTTCTTTCCGTGATAGAACATTATTCACACTGGGAGCTCTTGCTGGGATGAACCAGGGAGTTAGACTTTCTGCTTGGAGCTTTTGACTCCTTTTGGTATTATAGCCTCTGTTCACCTGCTTGACAGTCACTGCATGCCGGTAGTTGTAGAGCACCTTCTTGTACAGTATGTTAGTCACCTGTAGCTTTCTTACTATCCTGTTTATCCTGTTTTAGGAACAGGTGGTGGTGCTGGTTTCTAGTGGATGCTTGCATGAAGCAGCTTTGCTTTGTAGAATAAGCTAGTATATACTTACTGGAATGGGGGTGGGGAGGGGAGGGGAGGAGTGGTTTTAAAATGTATCTGTTGATCCTGAAAATGTGTCATATTCTAACATTTTCTGAAACTGTGATGACGAATCTTACTGTTTATAAGGGGAATTTATTGCATCCTCAAAATGCACATTTTTTAAAAAGGTAGATTTGAGTATATTGGGCACATGAATTTCTAAAAACTTGATTTTCTCCTCCTGACAAAAAGATGTTATCATCAATATTTGCTAACCAAGAAACACTGCATTAATTTTTAGCAGAAATGGCATCTGCTCTTTTTTGTTGTAAAGTTACTGATCTTATAGGATTAAAAACAATTGCAAATTGGTCATCTAAAGGAAATTTGAGATAAACATTACATCTCAAGATGGTTAATTAGCAACCGCTGATGCTGTAGGGGAAGGTAGTCTGTAGTGACAGTTTCCTGCCTCTGTGATCATCATGCTTTCTTTGTAAAACTTCTGTTCCAGACCGCCTTTTAAATACCCTATGAACTATTCTCCCTTGGTTTGTGTGTCTGTCACATTGATATTTACCCAAGAAGATAAGAAGAGCATATTCTTCTGAGCTACATTTTATTTTTTATTTTTTATTTATTTTTGGTTTTTCGAGACAGGGTTTCTCTGTTGCTTTGGAGCTTGCGCTGGAACTAGCTCTTGTAGACCAGGCTGGTCTCGAACTCGCAAAGATCCGCCTGCCTCTGCCTCCCGAGTGCTGGGATTAAAGGCGTGCGCCACAGGCATGAGCTACATTTTAAAGATGACTTCTTGTTTCCATGTTTAGTTTTTCTTTTTTCCTTCTTTTTTTTTTTTTT
>JAQHUG010000003.1:21051074-21065461 GCA_028555095.1 Dicrostonyx torquatus
CATACATACATACATACATACATACATACATACATACATACATACATACATACATGATCATGGTCACAGCAGTAGCCTTGCAATATGGAGGGAACAGAGACAGAAACATTACTAGGACTTGCTAGTCTCTAGCCTAGGCTCTAGGTTCAAGGAATAAGACAGAAAGAGGTAGAGCAGGACTCTGGTACACATAGGGATGTTCATTGGCATGGACAGGTGGATACATACACCCAAACACACACACAAAGAGAGAGCTCATGGGATTTTTATTTTTAAATAAATACCTTTTAAAAATATTATATAAGCATTTGGGCCTTTACTGAAGATGTCATAGTATATTTAAAAAATGTTTTTGAAAAAAAAAGTTTTTGTTTCTTCATTGTAGAACACTTTTTATAGACTGTAGAGGAATTTACAAGGGACTTAATATAAAAAAGATTATGCCACAAATCAGAATTGAAAAAGAAGATACAGAAGACTAGAGGACATATAATTAAAGATAGTTAAGTATATAAGTTTAATTTCCATTTTATTTGCCTAATTTAACCAAACCCACAAAGGATAAAACAAAACAGACAAAAATAAAACACACAAATGTCTTTTTTTTTTAGATTTATTTATTTATTATGTATACAGTGTTCTGTCTGTATGTATGCTTGCTGGCCAGAAGAGGGTACCAGATCTCATTACAGATGGCTGTGAGCCACCATGTGGGTGCTGGGAATTGAACTCAGGACTTCTGGAAGAGCAGTCAGTACTCTTAACCTCTGAGCCATCTCTCCAGCCCCGCAAATGTCTCAATAGTTGAGAAAAAGCTGAATATTAACCAAGTTGGAAAACCTGAGAAAGACACACCTTATGGGGTGGCGGCAGAGATCTTACTTTAGCTTCTATCTCAATATATTTTCTGAGCCTAAATTTGCTCAGGTGTAAAATACAAATAATAATGCTTTTTTATCTTTTTAATTATAAAAATTAGACATAGGCTTTTTAACCTCATTGGTGCTGAAAATTTTCAGCTTCAGTCTGTATGTTCATTCACAAATACACCAATCAGCCCTCCTCCAGTACAAACTTAGAATACATGTTATGGCAGTATTTATGAACTGCTATTATTATTTCATTGTACTCATGGATTCACATGAAAAAAAGAGGATATTTGTCACTAAAAAGAGGCATTATAGTGTAACAGACTTCCCAACCTAGTGGCATAGACCTTTAACCCTAGTTTCTTGAAGGTGAGGCAGGATGAACACAAGTTGAAGGCTTGTCTGAGCTATAGAGTTTAAGGTCAGCCAGGGCATCTTGTGAGATGCTATCAAAATGAGTTCTTCACTTCTGCCATCATATCAACACTCAAAAGTTTTGTTTTAGAGCAGTTAAGATTTAGATTTATATTTTTAAGTTATTGATGTGCAACCTGAAATGTAATTTAAGTAATAACTATATAAGCACTCTGCACTATGCCCTTAGCAAATGTTCAAATAGTAGTGTCTGTGGTTAATTATAGTAGACACCTCAATATAAATAGAATCCTTAAAACTTTCATAGTATACTAGTGAGTGAACAGATTTAAAACTACCTTGAAATCATGATTTTAGTGAGTAAAAACTAAGATACATATGGACAAAGATTAGAAAGAAATTGCTAACAATATAAAGGAACTTTTTTTACAAGTTGTTAGTTATTTCTTTTAATGTGTTTTCTTTTTTGTAAGCTTCATGAAAAGATGGCAGTTTGGTATCAAGAAGCTTAAGCTGAAATTCTAGTTCCACTGTTTTGAGACTTTTATTTTTTATTTATTTATTTTTTTCTTTTGGTTTTTCGATACAGGGTTTCTCTGTAGCTTTGGAGTCAGTCCTGGAACTAGTTCTTGTTGACCAGGTTGACCTCGAACTCACAGAGATCCACCTGCCTCTGCCTCCTGAGTGCTGGGATTAAAGGCATGCACCACCACTACCCAGCCTATCAAATGATTTAATTTGTCAGTTTTTTTATTTTATATTCAAGATGAGGAATTGGAATGTGTGGCTCAATAGTAGTATTGTCTAGCATATGTCCAACCAGGAGTTTGATACCTTGTACTGCTCCCCAAATACACACCAAAGCTAAAATAGATTACTACGTAGGAAAAGTTATATAAAGCTTAAGAGGATACATGTATATTACTGGGACATCTGATTTCTATCTTACCTTTATTTTGCTTTTAAAAACAGACCCCAGAGAGCGAAAATGAGATTCTGGGCCAAAGGGAAACAAGGAGAGAAGAAGACTACTAGAGTAAAACCTGCTCCCCAGTCAGAGGTCTTGTCACTCTTTCCTGGCTCAGATGGGACATCTGCTAATCCCTTTTCAGATGGTAAAAATGGACAAAGAATGGAGCTTCTTTAATTTCTATTACACATTCTGAAAGTGTGCTGTGCCTTTCCTCTTCATAATGACAATCCTCTTGAATGACATTTTAATGAGATAGGACTAGTGTTGGTAAATGCTTTCTTTCTTAGTAAAGCAAGGCATACTCTACTTGTATGAGAAGCTCCAAGAATATGTGGTGTAGAACAGTGAAGCAAACCACTTCAGTGATGATGAGTCTTGGACTAGTCTTTGTTTTCTTTTTTGGTAATGCTGGGGTTTGAACTCAGCCTTGTGCATGCTGATGAGCACTCTACCCATTGAGCTGCATCCCCAGCCCTAATCATTGTTTTCTAAATTGTAAAGGTTTAACCTAGATTCACTTATATCATACAGAATACCCTTAATAATTCATAGCATTAACTCACAGCACCCATTGAGTGCTATGTAAAACCATAATAAATGTGTTATATATATTAAATCTATTGATTTTTCAGAACAGTTTTTCTGGTTTTGATATGATTATTATTCATGGTTTGTAGGTGAGAACACCAAAGTACAAGTTTATCTATTTACACATATTGAAATGAGATTTGGATTTGAGTCAAGGCATTCGAACTCCAGAATTACTGCTTTTTGTTGTTGTTGCTATTGTTTTGTTGTCTTTGATTTTTTGTTTTGTGTTTCATTTTTAGGATAAGTTCTCTCTGTAGCTTTGACTATGTAAGTTAGAACTATATAGATCAGGCTGGTTTTGAACTCAACAGAGATTTGCCTCTTCCTCTCTTGGGTGCTGGGATTAAAGGAATGTACCACCACACCCAGCAAGAATCACATTCTTTTTTTAAAAGATTTCTTACACTGTTGTAACCCAGGTGGCCTTGAGTTTGAGACAGTCCTGACTCCAACTTGACAAGGAGTTCCCATTCTTAGCCATTGTAATATCTGTCAGGTATTTACCATGTTAGTTACCTTCCTAATTGCTGTGGCAAATGCCTTATCAAATCAATTCTTAAAATGAAGGATTTTCAGCCTGTTCTACAGAGAGAGCTCCAGGACAGCCAAATTCTGTGGTTTTTCTAACCCTGACTCTGTTTGGGAAAACTTAATTGCCCCCGTTGCATTACTCAAGTGTTCATTTTCTTAATATCATTATAAACTTATCATTTTCAGTTATTATATTCTAATATAATTCCTCCCAAAAGGAGTGATAAGGCTCATTAACTGAAAGTATACATTTTAAGCAGATGTCATTTATATAAGAAAAAAAGCAAGCCAGGTGAGCTACTTGATTCCCTAACAAGTTGTTAAATATTAACAGACAGTATTGCTGATGGGTTCATGGATGTAGACTGTACTAAAAGTTGTAATTATCAAATTTTCCTTGTTGGTTGGTTAGACTTACATTTAACTGGATGCTCCTTCAAACAAGTATAACAAAGTTACAACTGGATGAGCACTATTTAATATGTTAGTTTGTTGCATATTCTTCTTGTTCATCTTTGGTACTAAGTGTTTTTACAGTAAGGATGAAGATTTTCAGTATTTTTTAATTTTACTCAACCTATTTTGAATTGTAGAATTAACTCAGTATCACCCAACACCTCCTTTGAGCCCAGAACTGCCTGGGAGTTGCCGAAAAGAGTTCAAAGAAAATAAGGAGCCTTCTCCAAAAGCAAAGCGCAAAAGAGGTGTGAAAATCAGCAACGTGGCTTTGGATGCTATGCATTGGCAAAATGACTCTGTCCAAATCATAGCAAGTGCCAGTGATTTAAAAAGTATGGATGAATTTCTTCTGAAAAAGGTACACTTTGCTTGCTGAGTTAGCCTTCGAGCAGATTTGACTTAAGAATACTTGTGTATACAGAATATGCTGTTGTAAAAAGACGGGTTAAAATTTCTTTAATAACTCAGGCATTGAAGGTTTAGATAATAGGAAATGCACAGACAGGATTTAAAATTTTAGTCTCCACTGTGATTTCAAAATTGTCATGTATGAAGGTGAAGCTTGTTGCATATTTGTAGTTGTGTTAAAAGAACTATAGAATCAACATATTAGAAGGGAACTGATGTTATCTGGTATACTGTCCTTTTCTTAAGCTCTATGATGGCCAGTGGCTTGTAATTTTAGAAGAATCATTGCTTAAGAGACATTTCAACCATTGCATTTATATCTTTTTGATGAGCTGTTAATTGTTCTGTGATTGGTCCCTAGATGAACGACCTAGATAATGAAGACAGCAAGAAAGATACATTAGTGGATGTAGTATTTAAAAAAGCCTTGAAAGAATTTCGGCAGAATATCTTCAGCTCTTACTCATCTGCATTGGCGGTAAGCTAAGACCATGTTAGGAGATATTCACGGTTCGTCATAGCCTGGAATTTTAATCAGGTATAAAGTCAGACTCAAGGGTGCAATTCTTAGAACTTGCTCAATTACTATGTTACTTCAACTGTTAGGACTTGCTAAATTACTTTATTAGTTTAACTGTTCAGTCTTTTACTCATACTTAGTAGTTTATCTTGCCTACATTTTATACTATAGTGGGTCTTTGCAAACACTACATAGCATCTTGAGCTGGCTCATTATAAACTATGTCAGGCTCCTAACCTATCCCTCAGTACAAGTTGAATCAGTCTTTAAGAATGTCTTTATAGGGGCTGGAGAGATGGCGCAGGGGTTAAGAGCATTAGCTACTTTTCCAGAGGACCTGAGTTCAGTTCCCAGCACCCACATGGCATTTCACAACTGTCTATAACTTCTGTTCCAGGGAATCTGACACCCTCACACAGACACACATGCAGACAAAACACCAGCGTACATAAAATAAAAATAAATAAATTATAAAAAAGAGTGTCTTTATAAAACTTAACTTTTTTTTCGCATTAGATGGATGATGGGAAAAGCATACGATACAAAGACTTGTATGCACTGTTTGAACAAATCCTGGAAAAGACCATGAGGCTTGAACAACGTGATTGGAATGAATCCCCAGTGAGAGTTTGGGTTAACACATTCAAGGTGTTTTTAGATGAATACATGAATGAATTCAAGACTCTGGATAGCACAGCTTCAAAGGTAAATGAGTTACAGTTTGGTTTCCATTAAATTATAAATTTTGTTATAAGAACCTGTCTAGGAAACATTTTAAAATTAATACTAGTGTATATTATTTGTGTAAAGTAAGTGATAGGTTTCATTATGGTTTTCCTACATCTATGCAATGTATTTTGATTATGCTGTTCATGGTGGCACATGCCAGTAGTCAAATACTGAAGAAGATAAGGCAGGAGAGTCACAGTTCAACAGCACCCTGGACTATGAGTAACAGTAAAACAATGTATTTCAACAAAATATTACAGAAAACATGGCAATGTATCATTTTTTTTTTTTTTCGAGACAGGGTTTCTCTGTGGCTTTGAAGACTGCGCTGGAACTAGCCCTTGTAGACCAGGCTGGTCTCGAACTCACAAAGATCCTCCTGCCTCTGCCTCCCGAGTGCTGGGATTAAAGGCGTGCGCCACCACCGCCCGGCAATGTATCATTTCTTTAGATCCTCCAAACTATTCTAAGTTTGCCATTTTTTGAATTTGTTTCATTAAACATATCTTTCATAATTATAATAGTGTGCCCTCAATATTATACTTTCAGCTTTAATGAAGATTAACACATGAATTGACTTCTGAAAAATATGGTTAAGGTGAAGTGAATTATGTGTATCACTTAGCTTTTACCTAAGAACCTACAAATTAGATCTCTCTTGAAAAAGTTTTTAGAAAAAAATATGTATATTTGGGAAATCTAAACGTCAGTAATATTAAGTTTTACTTTTTGGTCCTGTTACTGCTTGATATTTTAATTAAATAATTATTATAAAATAATAAAATTATTATTAAAATAATTTTAATTAAATCTTGCTTTAGAGTTAGCAAATACTTTGTAATTTCTGTTACAAAAGAGATAATTGGATAGGAGTTAAGAACATAGCTCAATTGCTAGAGTCCTGCCAAGTATGCATAAATCACAGAGTTTCAGTACCATATAAAACAAGGTGCAGAGATATGTATATCTAATCCCAGCACTCTGAAAGGAGAGGCAGAAGGATCAGTTCATGGTCACCCTTAGCTTCACAGTGAGTCTGAGGCCAGCCTGGAAAAAAACCAAATACTCTTTGAGTGTGATGACACATACTTGTAATCCCAGCACTCTGGAGACTTAAGACAGAAGGATGAAGTAGTCAAAGACAGCCAGTTTTACAGAGGAATATATACACATTAGAATACTACTCAGCGGAAAAAAACAATGACATCTTGAATTTTGCATGCAAATGGATGGAAATAGAAAACTCTATCCTTAGTGAGATATCCCAAACCCAAAAAGATGAGTATGGTATGTACTCACTCATTAGTGGACCCTAGCCATAAACAGAGAAATTCTAATTTTAAAAAAAAAAATCTTTTTTTTGTTTTTGTTTTTGTTTTTTTTTGAGACAGGGTTTCTCTCTGGCTTTGGAGCCTGCACTGGAACTAGCTCTTGTAGACCAGGCTGGTCTCAAACCCACAAAGATCTGCCTGCCTCTGCCTCCTGAGTGCTGGGATTAAAGGTGTGCACCACCACCGCCCGGCGGTAAATTTATTTTAAAAAAATGTGTGTGTAGTGTGTGTATTTTAATTAAAGAGATAGTTGTTATCAGTGCATTTCATTATAAAAGATGTAAATTATTTGTTCAGGAATATTATTAGTTTTTGCATTGATTGTGCGTCATTTTATTTTTACTTATTTTAGCTTGTGGGTTAAATTTTTAAGCCATTTTAAATCATTTTAAGGTAATCTAGATATAAACAAGCTTTGGAAATCCTAGATTTTGTGTTGTGGATGTCAGGCTTGTAATGTGGAAGATTCTTACAGGTTTATAAACTACTTTGCAAGTTGATGGCTCTTAAAGGGTAGATTTAAGCTCTTTTGTTCTGTGTTATCAAGAAAGGTCCTCTGTCTACAGAGCTTTTCCATACTCCATATGGCCCCTTTTATATTTATGTCCATCGTAGATTGCAAAACATTTATAGTTGGTCATTTGACTAGTGAATAAAATGTCTAATAATGGTGTGTCTTTTAGATAGAGCTGATACTTAATAAAATGTCTAATAATGGTGTGTCTTTCAGATAGAGCTGATATTTAAAAAGAGGTCAGTCTCTAAAGAGTTCCTCCAGTCGTCTGATTTTGTTAGCACTTCATTTTACCAAACTTAAATATTTTCTCAAATTTGGTTTAGCTTTGCACAGTTCCTCTTGAAGAATAAAGAACTGTTTACTATTTGTAAAGCTGTTCAAACGTGTGCAAAGAAGAGAGGATGTTAGTTTTTGTAATTTCCAATTTGTTTCTACTTGGTCCCCTGCCAGGTGCCTAAAACAGAAAGAAAGAAAAGAAGGAAAAAAGAAACTGATTTGGTAAGTTACATTCTTGGTATATTATAAGAAATAATATTTTCCAGCTCAGTAGCTTGATGCAGATCTTGTATTCCTGTGAACAGGTTTACCAGATCCCTAGGGTGTACTCGCATGCCTTTAAAAAAGTTAGAATGATAATGGACCTGAAATCCCAAGAACACCTACTTTTAGTACTGGTTTTCTAAAATGAAAGAAAATTTGGAATATTTTCTTGTATAATTGTTTTCTAACTTCTTACTATTTGTATAACTTAACTTTCTAACCATCTCATGAAAGTGAAATTGTACAATTACTGGTTTTTTTATGTGGTATTCTTGAGATTCATCCATCTTATTTTATCAGTAGACACCTACATTGAATATTAAGTAGAATTACATTATAGACATATCACTTTATGAAAGGTTGTTCTGAGGACTTTTGGCATGCTAGGCAGTTATTCTACCACTGATTTATAGCCCTAACCTTTTCCTTCACATTTTATTTACCAGTTCATAGACATTTGGGTTGGTTTATGGATATCTGCTATGATTTCTATTTTATGGGTCATAATATTCTGGTTAAAAATTTCAGAATCTGCTAACTAGTTTTCCAAGTAGAAAATGAATGCTACCTACAGTGCTGAGAGAATTCTAATCTCAACACTTTTAGCACCCTGTGTTACTGTGTATTTTTTTTTGTTGTTGTTGTTGTTGCAGTCATTCTTTTGGGTATGTAGTGGTATTATGTTTTTAATTTGCATTTCCCTCATGGCTAATGATGTTAAACTTTTCACGTGTCTGCTAGTCATTTGTATTTCATTGTTCAGATATTTATTCAGCATTTTTAAGTTGGTTTGCTTTATTGGGTTATAACCTTAATATATTAGATTGGTGCTGTGAAAGCTAGCAAGAATGTAGGGCTGGGGAGCTGGCTCAGAGGTTAAGAACACTGATTGTTCTTCCAGAGATCCTGAGTTCAATTTCCAGCAAGCACATGGTGGCTCACAACCATCTGTAAAGAAATCTGGTGCCTTCTGGCCTGCAGGCACACATGCAGACAGAACACTGTAAAGAAAATAAATAAATAAATATTTTTAAAAACAAACAAACAGCTTTTATAGGCTGGGGAGATGGCTCAGCAGTTAAGAGCATTGCCTGCTCTTTCAAAGGTCCTGAGTTCAATTCCCGGCAACCACATGGTGGCTCACAACCATCTGTAATGAGGTCTGGTGCCCACTTCTGGCCTGCTATAAAGTTTCTTTATAGCAAGAAAAACAACCCTGTCCAAAAAAAAAAAAAAAAAAAAAAATGGTTCGAAGCATTGAGCATAGAGTTCTCAAAAGAAAAAAAATATAAATGAGCAATAAATATTTTTAAAAGCATCAACATCCTTAGCCACCAGGAAAGAAGTAAATTGTAACTACTCAGAGATTCCAAATCACACTGATCAGAATTAGAATCAGCAGGAAAACAAAGATTTATATATATATATATATACATACATACATATATATATATGTTGTAAGCTGCTTTGTAGCAAATTTAAGAAACAATCTTCCAATAAAGTAAAATTGAAGAGCTGCTTAATTCCACCAAACCTTTGAAATCATCCTCACCCTGCACTAAAGCCAGAAAAGGATACAACACAAAGGAAATTGTATATCAGTCAATGTTCTTGATGAACGCAGACACAAAACCTCTCAATAAAACATTTGCAAAGAAAATTCAAGAACTTAGAAGATTGTGGTAGTTTGAAAAAAAATGCCCCCCCCCCCAAAAGGAGTGGCACTATAAGGAGGTGTGGCCTTGTTGGAATGGGTATGGTCTTGTTGGAGGAAGGGTGTCACTGTGGAGGTGGGCTTTGAGGCCTCATATATGCTTAAGCCATGCCCAGTGAGACAGACCACTTCCTGTTGCCTGTGAGTCAAGGTATAGAACTCTCAACTACTCCTCCAGCACCAGATCTGTCTGTATGCTGTCTTGCTTTCCATAATGATGATATAAGTGAGCCACCCACTTAAAAGTTTTTTCTTTTTAAGAATTGCCATGATAATTGTGTCTCATCACAGCAATAGAAATCCTAATTAAGGCAAAGACCATACATGTACCATGACCAAGTTTCTTTCATTCCAGGAATATAAGGATGATTTGGCATATGCAAGTCAGTAAATATAATAAAGCTCATAAATACATATAAGGATCCAGATTACATAACTATATCAATAGATATGGAAAAGGTCTTTACCAAAGTTCAACATCCCTTCATGATAAAAGCCAAGAAAAAACTGGAAAGAGAAGATACCTCCACACAATAAGTGGAATATATGATAAGTCCAGAGCCAACATTGTATTAAGTAGGGGAAAACCTGAAAGCATGTCCTCTAAACTGAGGAACAAAACAGCCATGTCTTTACTCTTATTTCCTGTAATATTCAAAATCATAGCTAGAGCCATAAGACAAGAATAAAAGGAATAAAAAAAGAAGTCAGATTATCCCAATTTACAAATGGTTCTATAATCACAAAACCCTAAAGAACACCATAAGCCTATTACATGTAGTAAACAAGCAATGTGACAGTATAAAATTAACATAAAATAGCTTTTTATTACCAGTAATGGATTTGCTAAGGAAAAAAAATTTCATTCATGATAGCTTAAAATAAGAAAAGACCTTATCAAGGAAGAAGATTCTAGAATATGGAAAAAATCTTCATGCTCACAGATTGACAGAGTTAATATTTAATACTATTACCAAAAACCATCTACAGATTCAGTGCAGTTCCTAAAATTTGGATGGAAGCACAAAATACCCTGAAAGTCAGAACAATCCTAACAAGAAAGAGCAATGCTGGAGGTATCACAATACTTGTACTTAAACTACACTACAGAGACATAGTAACAAAAACAACATGGTTCCAGTACAAAAATAGCCTTGTTAGGTCAGTGGAATAGAATAGATGTCCCATAAATAAACACTTAAATACTTAATATTCGACAAAGGCGTTAAAAAATAAAATGGAAAAATTTTAGTCTCTTAACAATGGTACTGAAAAAAATGAATGTCAATATCTGTCACCTTGTACAGAAATCAAACTGGAAAGACCTTAATATAAAATCTGAAAAATATGAGGTGGCTAGAAGGAATCATAAGCAAAAACTTCAAGATTACAAGTATAGGCAAGGACATTCTGACAAAGACTTACAACATAGGAAATAGTCCCAAAAATTGACAAATTGGAGTTGCAGAAAATTAAAAAGCTACTTCACCACAAAAGAAAACACAAGTGAAGAAACAGAGGGAGGGTCCTGCCAACTATACATCTGAGAGAATCTGTAAATTACTTCAAAAATTAAAAACCAAAATAAGACTTTTTAAAATAATCAATTGAATTGAAATTTTTCCCAACAAAAAAGTAAAAAGGCTACTACATCAGAAATGTTCAAAACCTTCAACGATCATGGAACTACAGATTAAAACTACTTTGAGATTCTTCACACAGCCAAAATGACTGTCGTTGAGAATATGAGGAAAGAGGAGGAATACTTGTATGCTTCCAGTGAAATTATAAACTGGCACCGCCACTATGGAAAATAGTATAGTAATTCCTCAAAAGAATTTCCATATAATCCAGCTGTGCCTCTTTTGGGTATATACTCAAAAGATTCTCAACTGACATACTACAGAGATACTGCCCAGCCAAGATTATTGCAGCACTATCCACAATATTCAAGGTATGAAGCCAGTTAGTTGTTCATCAATAGATTAATGGGTAAAGAAAATGTTACAGGCTGGGCAGTGGTGACACACGCCTCAATCCCAGCACTCAGGAGTCAGAGGCAGGAGAATCTCTGAAAGTGCGATGCCAGCCTGGTCTACAAGAGCTAGTTTCAGGACAGGTGCCAAAGCTACAGAGAAACCCTGTCTCGAAGATAAAACCAAAAGAAAGGAAAGAAGAAAATTTTTACATATATACAATGAAATTTTAAATGGTTGTATAGAATGTATTTGTGACATTTGTAGTAATATGTATGAAACTGCCAGACTAAGAGAAATAAGTCTGAAACCAATATCACATGTTTTATCTTGTGTAGCTTACAGATTTAAATTTTTATATATGTTAAATGTATATGTACAACATGAAAGTAGAAAGTGGAATGTGAGAGTGAAGTCTAAAGTGGGGGAGGAACAAGAGAGGGTAATGTATGTCATAAGAGCAGAACAGGGAACTGTTTCAGAGAAGGAAACCAGCAAGAACAGTAAAAGAGCAAACAAGAACAGATTTCCCAGGCAAGTCAGTGGCCTTTAATCCCAGCACTTGGGAGACAGAGGTAGGTGGAACTCTTGTGAGTTCAAGGTCTGCCTGATTTACATAGGGAATCCAGGCCAGTCAGAGCTACATAGTGAGATCCTGTCTCAACCAAATCAACAACATTGATAATGTCACATTGAAACCATTTTCTCTTTTATAGTAACCAAAAGCTTGATGATGAAAAAAACATAAAAATGATTATTTATGTTGATACTTAATGTACTTATATTTTCAATGTTAATTTATAAATAACAATAGGTATAATTTATGAAAACAAAAGCCTTTTGAGCTCATGGTTGATTTCCAATAATGTAAAACATTTTTGGAATTTAAAACTATTTTAGAAATGCTGCTTTCAATTTAACATGCGTAGTCACATAAGATAGCTATCCCTTGCTTGTTGAGTTGCATTGTTTTTATAATATCTACATATCTAATGAACAAACTATACTTTATATCATTATTTCTTGGAGGAATCATAATTCTCTACCTGGAATAAATACCCAATAAAGTCTCAGCAAGAGGTTGGAGGAGTTCCCATTTGCCAACCATGTTAGGGAAGCGTTTACTTGATTGGCTGTTGTATAAATAGTGAAATGTCTTCATTCAGGTGGAAGAGCACAACGGCCACATCTTTAAGGCCACCCAGTATAGCATCCCTACATACTGTGAATACTGTTCTTCCTTGATATGGATAATGGACAGAGCCTCTGTTTGCAAATGTAAGTATTAGACATCTTTGAGGGAACTGCCTTTATGGTCTTCTCTTATGTCCACATGTGTGCAAAACTAGTACTATATGCTTGTCAAGTTCTGCAGCCACTTGGAGTAATTCTCAAGCCCTCTTGGACTGTAACTGCAGTACTTCTTAGTGCCTGAGCAGCAGCTGAACTTTGGAAAACATTTTGCTAGTTAGGTCTTTGTGAGTTTAACACTATGGTTAATAACCCTCTTTAGTGCAGTCTTTCAGATGAATTCTAAGATTTATGCCACCCTGGAACTTGCTCTGGAAAGGCTGTCATGACTGCCTGAAATGTCTTCAAGGAACCTTTACTATGGTTCCAGTGCAAATTTACCATCTTCTTTTTTTTTTTCTTCTTCCCTCTTCCTTTTTTTCCCCTCTCTTTCTTTCAAGACAGGCTTTCTCTGTGTCGCCTTGGCTATTCTGGAACTCACTCTTTAGGTCAAGCTGGCCTTGAACTCAGACATCTGCCTGGCTCTGTCTCCCCAGTGCTGGGATTAAAGGTGTGTGTCACTACCACCCAGGTACCATCTTTTTAATGCAGCTATGGTCTTTTGTCCATATCTATATGCCCCTTTCCTGGTCAGACTGAAAATGTTTTATTCTACTTTCCAATTATCAATATAAACTTGGCTAAATGTAGCCAGCAATAACCAGAACTACAGCCTGATGCTATGTTGTCTTAAAATTTCCTCCAAATTAATTAGTCCTTTAATTTGGCCTCACTCAAATTTTCAGAACCTGGATCAACATAGATAAAGTTTTTGCTCAAAAATACAAATGGTCTCTAGTCCAATTCTCCATAGGGTTCACAAATGGAACATATGAGTCGGGCCTTTACTGTCTTCATTTTTATTAGCAGTCTAGTTTTCCAGCCTCCTTCCATAATATCTCATCAAGTTCTATTTACAGCATTCTAGGACTAGGGCTCTTTTATCCTCAAGCTCCATATTTTTCCACATTTCTGTTTGAAATTAGTTTCAAAGTTTTAAAATAACTTTTAAGTTACAAGTTTAGCAAAGACAACAACCCCAATTCTCTGGTACCGGTTTTTTGTTTTTATTTGTGTTGGTGTGACTACAGTGCCTGATAGAAACAACTTAAGGGAAGACACGTTTGTTTTGGGTCATGTTTTCAGGGATTGTAGTCCTTCATACCCAATGGGCTGTGTGGTAGAGGCAAAATAAGAAGCAGAGGTTATGACCCACATGAGGGCAGGATGTGACTTTAAGCAGTAGTTCTCAATTTTCCTAATACTGTGACAGTTCCTCATGTTGTGACCACAAACCATAAAATTATTTCGTTGCTTTTTCCTAACTGTAATTTTGCTGCTGGTAGGGATTGTAGTGTAAATATTTGATATGCAGAATATCTGATATGTGATCCACAAATGGTCCAAGACCCACAGGTTAAGGCCCGCTGGTTTAGAGAGAATTTGCCTTTTTATGGCCAAAGTGGATTTAGATTATTTTTTTTATAGGATTAATAGTTTTTATGACTGTCTTGATGATTTCACCAGTATAATACCATGGCCTCTTCTACTTGATTTTAGTGGG
>JAQHUG010000003.1:21065852-21080169 GCA_028555095.1 Dicrostonyx torquatus
GAGACAGGGTTTCTCTGTGGCTTTGGAGCCTGTCCTGGAACTAGCTCTTGTAGACCAGGCTGGTTTCGAACTCACAAAGATCCGCCTGCCTCTGCCTCCCGAGTGCTGGGATTAAAGGCGTGTTCCACCACCGCCCGGCTGTATGGAGGTTTTTGTCTTTGAGTGTTTATCTATGTAGCTTTGACTGGCCTCAAACTCACAAAGATCTTACTTTTGCCTCCCAAGCCTAGACATTATTTTTGTTCTAAACTTTTTTTTTAATCTTATGTTTCCTACCATAGCTAATACTCTGCTTATATTATTCTTTAGAGTTCTATTCTGGTACTTTAGGAATGATAAATAAGTCCTTTCCTATTTTTTAAAATATACTGCCAATTTCATTTCAGTAAGCATTTTTGACAATAATGCCTTTGAGCGTAATCATGATTATTAATTGGTATTTCTGGAGTTTCAACAGGCTTTGGAGCACTACCTTGTGAATCAAACTATAAAGATAGACAAATAACCTGTTGGAGGTGTCGGGATGGGGGGACATGAGTGCAGTAGGACTGGCACCCTAGAAAGAATAGAAAGCTCATTGTTCTATTGAAACAATTTCTAAAGAAATTGTTCATTGACACTGACTAAAAAGGTTAGGTGTTTTCAGCTGCATGTCCATTAAAGAGGTTAGCTCAAAAAAAAAAATGTATTCATGACCTTAGAACAGATTCAGTTTCAAATAAATTGTGAACTTGGTAAGTTCTTGCTATTCATTTGCAGACTAAAATTGCTACATCCTTAACCTGTTTTCCAGTGTGTAAGTATGCTTGCCATAAGAAGTGCTGTCTGAAAACCACAGCCAAGTGCTCCAAGAAGGTAAGATATTCCCACCCTCAGGACTACACAGTGGATCTGCAAGGTTTTTAGCCACATGGAAAGAAGTTAGAGCTTCTTTGGGTTTATAATACAGTGGTTTTCAAACTTCATGACCCCAAATCACTTACAAAGTATGTTTTTTTGTTTGTTTGTTTTGGTTTTTTTGAGATAGGGTTTCTCTGAAGCTTTGGAGCCTGTCCTGCAACTAGTTCTTGTAAGACCAGGTTGGCCTCGAACTCACAGAGATCTGCCTCCTGAGTGCTGGGATTAAAGGTGTGCGCCACCACCGCCCGGCTATACAATGTATGTTTTATGTCATAATCCAGCGTACATATATCTGGAGATGTATTTATATAGTTGAATTAATTTTCTTGAGACCTTTTACTTTGACTTTATGTGAATTGCTAAGTTGATTCACAAGGTACAGTTTGAGAAAAGACTGCTTCTACTGAGCTAAACATTCAAAACTCTTCTGAGGAAATTATCTTTAAGGTTCACATTAACATTTTAACCATGAACATCAAACAGTGCATATAATAGTATTTTCAAGTATTTACTTGTATTTGAATATAGACATCTAAAAGGTACTGAATATGAATCAAGGAAACAGTCTTTTTGTTACTGAGGTTTTTTTGAGACGGGGTCTTTCTATTATGTATTGCTGGCTATCTTAGAACTCACCTTGTAGACCAGGCTGGCCTTGAACTCACAGAGATCCACCTGCCTCTGCCTCCTGAGTGCTGGTATTAAAGGTGTGTACCACCATGCCAGGCCATTTTTTAAAATTCTTAATTAATGACTGATGTGAGTAGACCCAGCCCACCCTGGAAAGGTGGTATCCTAAATTTTGTAAGAAAGCAAACTGAGCAAGCCATGAGAGGAGTAAGCCAGTAAGCAGTGTTCCTCCATCACTTCTTCAGTTCCTGCCTTGGGTTTTTGCCCAGACTTCCTTGGACTATGGTATGGAAATGTAAGCAAAATAAACCCTTTTCTCCTAAGTTGCTTTGGTCTTAGTGTTTTATCACAGCAGTAGAAATGTAACCAAGACGTAACCAAGAAAACAACAACCAAACAGTATTCTGTCTAGCCATCTTACATACTAAAGTCAGAGAAGGTTGTTGAGGTTTTAGCAGTGGGGGTAGTTCCATACTGTTAAGATTTCAATCACTGTAATTTGTTCATTAGAGAAATAAGATTAAAATTTAGAAATATTTTGTTTCAGGATATGGTTTTTAACTGAAATGCTATTTAGCCTCAATGGCAAAGAATCTAATTAGGATAGGATTTTTCAGAGTCTCACACTGCTAAGGAGGGCAAAGAGAATTTTAGGATTATTCATAAAAGAGAAAGCAGTTCCCCAGACTCTCAATAAGAGCTGTTTCAAGAAATGCATCCTAGAAATGGGGGTGAATTACTGATAGACTGAGATTAACAAAATTTACCAGTTAGCTTTAACGTAGTCCTTAATTAGATTATGGTACTATTTCCTTATTCTGAGCATCTACAAGAGAGGAAGAACCTCTCCAAAGAAAGAGAGTATCACTTAGCACTATTATATTTTTTCCAAATATACTAGACACAAAGAATTAGACTACTTAATAGTCAATAAAATAGATTCCAATAGTTATTTAAGTATCAAATATAATATAACTTTAAGCTTTGATGAATATGTTTAAATATTATCTAGTTTTATTTCACAGTTTTCAACTATTAACATTGATACTGAAGGGAGAGAGCCTTAACATATTAAAAGATGATAAGTGTATTATGCATGCATCATATTAATAGCAAAACTTCTTGTTAATGTTTTTTTTCTTTTGCTTAAATCATTGCATGGAGCATTGTTTCATTTTTTTCTCTAATTATTATATGCTCTATACTAGGTGTTTCCAAGGCATATATACTTAGCAGCTTAGTAGATGTTTAGTTAAGTTGATATGGTGACAATACTAACATTTAATATGCATTCTTTAAACTTTCTAAATATTTTGCCTCAGATCTTGAAATAGTATTAGAGATGTTATTTTTTACTGATTTAACATCCTTCAAATAAAATATGGAATTGATTCTCTGAGAATTTAAGTGCTTATATGCAAAATGTATGTATGCACAATAAGAGAAAACTAACTCTTGTCTCTTTGAAATTCTCCAGTAGTGTCTCTTAGCTGTCAAAATAAAGTCCAAATGCACTTTATAGTCTCTGCCTAGCTTTTTGTTCATTTTTAGTTTCGCCATACCAGACGGTGTACGGTGTAGCATCACAGACTCTGTGACTCCACGTTTCCTAGTCCCCTCTTGGTTTTTCAGGTACCACCTACTTCTCAACATCAGTGTGAAGCATCAGATCTCTTTGAGATACTTCATTGCTATTTTTTGTTATTGTTTATTTTGGTTGGGTTTGTTTTGGGTTTGTTTTTTGTGAGACAGGGTCTCATGTAGCTCAGACTGACCTGGAACTGTCTGTGTAGCCTAGGATGACTTGGAACTTATGATTCTCCTGCCTCTCCTTCCCAAGTGCTGGGGATCAAACATAGAGCCTCTTGCAAGCTAGGCCAGTACTCTGCCAACTGAGATATAAGCCCAGCCTAGTTTTTCCTTTTCAGACTCCTGTGTTTCTGTAATTACCCAGTGAATATTACCTTTTTTGGTATATGTTAATGGAATTGTATTAGTATAGTTTTAGGGGAAATGTTCTCTCTTACTTTTGTTTGCCTGTTACCCAGAACATAATGAAAAATATATCTTAAGACTAGAAAGAGAAAGCAGGATCAGTCTAAGTAAGGCCTTGAGTTTCAGTTCCAACAATGCATGCACTTCACTTTTATCTATATTAGCTAGCCACTGAAAATGTCTGAGGATAGAAAATCAGAATGCATGCATGGGATGTTAAAGGAGGAGAAAACTGATACTGTTAGAGTAGTTCAATTGAGCAGTTACACAGGTTGAAAGAGGGTAATGAGACTCACCTGGGGAAAAATGTGTAGTGGGATAGACTAAAAGCTTGCTTACTGATTGGATGAAAGTTGAATGTGATGATAGGGGCAGATAAAGGAGGAGGAAAGAATGATTTATAGAAGTGGTTTCTGTCTTAGAGATCTAGGAGTTGGCATTTTGTGTATGAATTGCTAAAGTTTTCTCCATAAGATGTTCTGTTGCAGACACTTGAACTAGTTTATCATGTATGCTATTATATATGCCACTGAAGTCAATGAAGGAGCACTAACACTAATCATGGGCCAGACTATGGGTTCCTTTGCTTAGGAAATAGTTGCAAATAAGATTTTTATAAAGTTTTGTCTTTGAAATGGCATAGTGTTTTAGAAATTATTAACAATTTTTTTTTTAAAAAAAAAATCTGTGGATTTCCCAAAGTACATGGCAAATGTTTTAGTGTTTGGTGTTTTTGTTGTTGTTGTTGTTTGTTTTTTTAGTTTTTGCATACAAAATTGAACCCCCTTCTCCCACAACTAACCTCATCTTTTGCTGGAGTTTTTTTTTTTTTTCCCCAAGATAGCTTTCCTGGAACCAGTTCTTGCAGACCAGGCTGACCTTGAACTCACAGAGATCCACCTTGCCTCTGCCTCACGAGTGTTGGGATCAGAGGTGTGCGCCACTACCACCTAGCTTGGAATTGATTTTTGATGGGAAGAAGTAGCAGCCCATTGCTACTGCCTCTAGTCTTTTTCTTTTATGGATTCCCAGTGGAGATGACTGAAAGTAGTATCTCATCAATTTATATTTTTTACATCATAATTCCCTTTCCTCCAAACTCCAGGGGTTATCTGCATAACACTAAGAAAATAAAAAGTAATTTCCTAAAGATTGAGCATGTTCTGTAGTGTTTGAATGCATTCGGAAACAAAATTTATCTTGCATTTAGTATGATCCAGAGCTGTCTTCTCGGCAATTTGGGGTTGAACTGTCCCGTTTGACTAGTGAAGACCGAGCTGTTCCTTTAGTGGTTGAGAAGCTCATAAACTACATTGAAATGCATGGGCTTTATACCGAAGGTATTTACCGAAAGTCTGGTTCAACTAACAAAATCAAGGAGCTTCGACAAGGTCTAGATACAGGTAAGATAGTGTGCCCCCCAATTAAGATGTAATATCTTAACTACTTATTGCCAACAAGTGACCATGTTGGAATTTAATCCAGTGTAATTTAAAGTACTGCTTATTAGTCTTCACTGTCTGACTACAGGTGGTATTTTCTTTACTGTTTTTATTGAGTTATACATTTTTCTCCACTCCCTCCCTTCTTCCCACTTCCTTTCTACCCTCTCCCATAACCCCCACTCTCCCAATTTACTCAGGAGACCTTGTCATGCTGTTGTTTTCAGTAGATTTTCCTATTTCTGTTTATATTGAGGACTTTATTTAAACTGCTAGTGAGTTGAGCACTTATTAGTGTAAAGCTTAATGCCAGAGTATATGGAAGGGCTTGTCTTTATTTCATTCTCAAATTAACACTTTTTGTCATTTTTGAACCAACTTTAGATCCAAAGGTTGCATTTATGTGACTAAGAACCATAGTGTGTGTGTGTGTGTGTGTGTGTGTGTGTATGTATGTGTTTTCAGTAAGAAATGAATTAGTAAGAAAACAACCAGAAATGCCTGATAAAACTCAGGTAGTAAATTCTGACTGTAAGAACTTGATCTACACTAGTTTATGTGCATTTTTCAGGTTTGGCTTTTGACCTGTGCAACAGAACAAATGTAAATCATTCATTCTGTGTTCTAATAGTCTAATCAGTAACCTTAAGCAAAACAGGGTGAAAGTGTTTCCATCACATTTCCCTGCCTTCTAGTCTCTTAAAAACCCTGTCTCGAAAAAACAAAAAACAAAAAACAAAAAAAAAAAAAAAAGAAAATGCCTTTTAGGGCTTTCCCATTAGACTTGTAAAGCATGGGTGCTCAAGAGTGAGCATATGGGCCACTCCAAGACAAGTACAAAAATTGAAAGTAAGCCCCTAGAAACTTCTATAATAGTTTGATTTTTTTTTCCTCCATCAAAACATGATCTTTTACATTTGTGTTCACAACAGGCACAAACATTATTCCTTCACAGTCAGAAGTGACAATTCCAAGCATAGAATTAGATTGTGGAAGATATATAGTAGTTTAATTAGGAAGCATGAAGCCTTCTTTTAGTAGATTTACTTTGAACTGTTTGAATCTTTTTGCATGATTTGTTATCTATCCATTGTCCCTAATAGATGCTGAAAGTGTAAACCTAGATGACTATAACATACATGTTATTGCAAGCGTATTCAAACAATGGCTTCGTGATTTGCCCAATCCACTCATGACCTTTGAACTCTATGAGGAATTTCTTCGAGCTATGGGTAAGCATAAGCTTCATGGGTTTAAAGGACAGGCCTAGACTTGATAAAGCAGCAGCATCTGTTGTATTCATTATTAAGTCCTTCTATAGGAATGTAGCCTTTAAGGGTCCTAAATTAAGCTTGTGGCAGTGTACAAAACTGCCACTGTACTGTTACCTATTCAACTGTTGATTTTTTTTTTTGTAGATTTTCTAAAAGTTTATGAGTAAGCCACTTTGTTGCTTCTCCAAAAGTAACTGAAAGAAAGATATGGGTTATAAAAACAGTAAAATAGCAAGTAGGAGATATTAGGATGGGCTAACATTCTGTTGTGAATCTAAGCAAGAACTGTGTCTCAATCTAGCTGTTTTATACCAGATGGGCTCTGTGCTTTAAATGTGTCGTATATTGGTAAAGGTTTGCCTAGAGGTATTTAGAACCTGAGGACATAGAATTGTTAATTTTAATGAGAAACCAGCCTGTCACATAATGACTGAAATACTAGAATACTTGCTGTCATCGAGGGCTGCTGGAGGGCAAACTAAGCTGTGGGAATTCAAATGCAGGGGGCCAAATAACTGAGAGCTATTTCTGCTTCCTCAAGCTGAAACCATCATTCTCTGCTGTAGCGTGTCCATCCGGGAGGAAGATAAAACATGTAATGGAATATTCTGTGTAACTTACTATTCTTACCATTTTTTAGGACTTCAGGAGAGAAAGGAGACAATCCGTGGAGTGTACTCTGTAATTGATCAGCTCTCCCGAACTCATCTCAATACACTGGAACGCCTTATCTTTCATCTAGTTAGGTAACTTAACAGTTTCTTTAGGATTTTTCTTTCCTTTTTTTCCCCTACCAAGACAGAGACTCACTATGTATCTTTGGCTATCTTGGAACTCACTATGTAGATCAGGGTGGCTTTGAACTCAGAGATCTTCCTGCCTCTGCCTTACAAGTTCTGGGATTATACACCACTGTGCCTGGTTTATTTTTTGTGGGAGGAGGTCAGGATTCCATTCAGGTGAAGAATTTGAATGTATAAAGTCAGTGCCTTTCCTGAGAATGTAGTTCAGAGGTAGAATGCTCATTTAGCATGCACAAAGCCCCTGGTTTGGTCCTTACAATGTTTATAAAACAACACCCTCCACTCCCGATGAAACACCTTTCTGCCTTTCTACCTTTTGTACCTTAAATATGGGGTTAGGGCTTTTTCAAGCAGAAATGTGTTAAGTCGAGTGACTGTTGGTCATGTAGCTACTCCTACCTCATGGCAGCACCAAGTAACTTAGCCATTTTGACACCTGAACTAGAAAAGAATTTATGTCTGTGAACATCAACTTTCTGGGAGTTGGTTCAGATTATACTCAGGAATTAACTAACTAGAGGATTCAGGAGTAGGTCTCTTTCTCTGTATGTAAATATTAGAAGGGGTTGGGAGTATAACCCTCTCTCTGATCAGATGTGTGAGATGTTTGGGAATGTGTTAAAACTTCTACTCTAGGTGTTCAAGAGATGTCTCAGGGGTTAAGAGCATTGGCTGCTCTTCCAGAGAGCCTGGGTTCAATTTCCAGGACCCATATGACAGCTCACAACTATCTGTAACTCCAATTCTAGGGTATCTGACACTGTCACACAGACATACATGAGGCAAAACACCAATGCACATAAAATAAAAATAAATAAATCCTATTTTTAAAATTAAAAAACAACGCCACAACTTGAACTCTGCATTCTGCAGACATGTTCATGATGTTGGACTTTAGCAGCAGGTCCCTTGATATGCTGTAATGTTGACCTATGAACCAAATTATTTCAGAGTAGTAAAGTCCATTCTCCAGGTAAAGGGATAGCTTTGGGGAAGTCTAGAATGTCTTCCTTAAATTTAGATGTGTATCCACACAGTACTATGGGGTTGATGACATACTATTTTCTTTTCCATATTTTCCCACTATTATTTTTATCACCTTTTCACTGGTGTTGGTTTTGCTTTATTCCTTAGGATTGCGCTACAGGAAGACACTAACCGAATGTCTGCTAATGCTCTGGCCATTGTGTTTGCACCTTGCATTCTCCGTTGCCCTGACACTACTGACCCACTACAAAGTGTACAAGATATCAGTAAAACTACCACGTAAGGCAGCCACATTTCCCTCTACAGGATCTTAGTTGGTGTAGTTTTTTTTTTTAAATCCAAATATCAAACATGGTGAATGATTTCATAAGTTCCAGTGCCTGTAAAGCAGATTCTTGGGTATTCTAAGGCTTGCTTCAATTTAGGATTACTTACAGTTTTTAAATGCATTTCTCTTTTGTCAAGTTATTTGTAGTTTATATCTCCTTGTAATAAAGCATGTAGTCTAATCATGATCTTATGACTCTGAATCTCTTTGGTTATAGTACTTCAAGTATTCCCACATTTCACCCTGACCTTTTTTTCTTTTCTTTTTCTTTCTTTTTTTTTTTCGGTTTTTCGAGGCAGGGTTTTTCTGTAGCTTTGGAGCCTGTCCTGGAACTAGCACTTGTAGACCTGGCTGGTCTCGAACTCATAAAGCTGCCTCTGCCTCCCAAGTGCTGGGATTAAAGGTGTGCGCCACCACCGCCCAGCGACCTTTTTT
This sequence comes from Dicrostonyx torquatus, assembly GCA_028555095.1. NCBI lineage: Eukaryota > Metazoa > Chordata > Mammalia > Rodentia > Cricetidae > Dicrostonyx > Dicrostonyx torquatus. The sequence continues at coordinate 21,074,647 of JAQHUG010000003.1, forward strand.
CTTAAGCCCCCCCCCCGACTTCAATGGGAACTTTTGGAAAATTCAAGGGCTTGAGTCCCATTCCCAGAGTTGTCTGATTTATTAATTGATCTGGGATTATAGCCTGGGCATTAGAATTTGTAACTATTTTCAGTTGGTTTCTAAAATGCAGACAGTTATCAACCACCATTCTGAATCTTCTTCGAGCTCATAAAATAAAGGATGCTTCCTTTATCCTTCAGCTATGTAGGACAGTCAGTTAAAAGTAGTCTAGGGATACCACACTTCATTTGATTTACTTCTGCTTGTGACCATTTTTTTCTTTGTTCCTGTTTCAGCTGTGTGGAGCTGATTGTTGTAGAACAAATGAATAAATACAAGGCTCGTCTCAAAGATATAAGTAGCCTGGAATTTGCTGAAAATAAAGCAAAGACCAGACTATCACTGATTCGAAGATCAATGGTAAGATGCAAAATGTGAAACGAACCATGTTTTGGGAAGGGGTTTTCTGTGTTTTTTGAATAAGTATTTGTAACATGAATAATGCAAAGAAGGAACTTTTCAGAGGAAACACTGGTGCTAGGAATATCTGATGATCTTTAAGTTATTTTAGCTATAATGTATAGAATATATGTAATTAAATCTGCAGGATATTTTAAATATTTTGGATAAAAAGTTGGTGGCTTATTATCTTCCTACTTACTTTACCTGTTCATGCCATAAACACTTAACTTCACCCTAACTCTCTACATTCTTCCACTATCTTTTCCTACTCTCAGTCATAAAATTTTTGGTGGTCCTTCCAAGATTTCTGACCATAGAAAACTTAGTCATTTAGAATTGAATATGAACTAAAGTGTTTGATTCTTACAGAAGCAGAATTCTATTTATAAGTCTTGTATGATCAGATAAAGATTTATTTAGGGATTTGTTGTTGGGTTTTGAAATGTGCTAATAAGTGATAATTTATTTCCTTCACTTGCTGACTTTTGTATTTAGTGTCTTCTGTTGTAACCAGTGACCAGCAATTATTTCGATAACTCCAGTTACCATTAACTAAAACATTAGGATCTGATGTTCTGGTAAAACAACTGATGCCTTAAAGTTTAACTTTTGCCTACTTACTACTCCTCCTTTCAGTTGTAAACATTTTAGCAGCAGGCACTTATTTCATATTCTCAGCAAATCTCTCAAAGCAGCAGCTTCCTGGTTTTCATATTTTTCTAGGGCTCCCACAATGCTTCTTTCATGTCATTATAGTTAGTACTTCGATTGGCGTTGAAATAACTCTGCTTCTTCCTTCCTATTTCAGCTTCCTTGCACAGAACAAATATTCAACAGAGGGTAGGATTAGTAGAAGAATTCTGAAAACAAGCATTTTCAGGCATTAAATAAAGCTTGTCTTAGGATTCCCAATACTGTGATAAAACGTTGTGACCATAAGCAGCTTAGAGAGGGAGGTGTTATTTTAGTTTAGAGTTTGTAGTCTATCATTCATTAGGTGAGAAGCCTGAAGGGAGAGACTATGAAAGAGGGCTGCTTACAGGCTAGCCCCTTGTGGCTTGCTCAGCTTGCTTGCTTATATATATTACCCAGGACTGCCTGTGCAGGAGTGATACTGGCCACAATGACCCTCCCATATAATCTTCAGTCCAGAAAATGCACCATAGGCTTGTTCACAGACCAGTCTGATGAAGGCATTTTTCTTAACAGAGGTTCTGTCTTTGAAAATGACTCTAGCTTGTATCAAGTTGACATAAAACTAGCTAGCACAGTCATCATAGGATATGACCTAAATCTCCCCCTAAGACATTACAAATAAAAATCCTATCTAAAAGCAAAATTTTGGCCTGAGTCTTTACATGAGTTGATGCTTGTCTTTAAGACAAAGTTGATCTTTGGCACTGCAAACAAACAGAAAACCTTTTCCGTATAAATTTTAACTCAGTATTCCGAGATCTAACTTATTAGACCTAAGAAGGAAGGAAAGAGCTTCGTTACTACAAAACTGTATTTCAAAGCAAGTGGAAAAGTTGTACATCCCTCCTCCCCAGTACTGCAGAGAATGGATATATTATTCCACTGAAAGGTTTAGCCTTCTCTTTTAATGGGGCAATGACATGTACATTCTAACCTTCTGCTTTCCTTTTCATGTCCTTCCTAATCCAGAAACCTGTACTAATTGCAGTTAGATTTATGAGCATTACCCGCAGTTCAGTCTCGGTATGTATTAATATTGCAATGTGTCTTGGTCACTTCACATCATCGTGTCTCATTCATCCAGGAAATGTTCTGCCCTGTCAGTCATTCGTGCCTGTCTGCCTTACATGTTCAAACCCAGTTCAGGGCCCACTTTTTGATCAGCCTTCACATGCCTTTTTCTTAATCACTTTCTTTACATCCTTCACTTTATCTGCATATGCAGGTGAACAGTGTTCATTTGAAATATACTGTTTTTCCTTGTCAGATAGTCCTCCTTTAGAGTTTCTGTTTTGGTTAAATCTTTAAAACATGGGGGTTGAAGATAACTGAGGTTCTCAGATTCATTTTGCTGTAGGAGGTATATTCCTAGCAAATTCACTTTATTATTTGAAATACCTGTATGATTTTCAGTATCTATCATGAGTAATGCTTATGTATCTGTTCATAACTGTGACTCTAATGGTATCTTCCAAGGTGTAGAAATACAACTGTTACCTACTTAAGTGTTTGCCAGACAGGATTATGTTGTTGCTGCCTCTCTTTATTAACACTGTTTATGCAAAGGAGAAATGGAAGGATAGAAAGCTGAAATACCAAGCTGTGTGGAAACTAATTTCAAAATACCCATCTCTGTATACACATTTTACTGGGAAGCATTATCTTAGTTATCTGTAAGTATAGGTATCATTCACTAGTAAAGAGAAACTGTAGAAACTGTCAGTTCTAGTATATCAAGCTTCCCTTTTCCTCAGAATATCGCCCTAATAGCATGTCACTATTACTTTCTTTCAGATGCATTTTTTATATTAAAATTTCAGTCATAGACTGTATCCTGTATTCTTCTCACTTCTTTACAGACTGCACCTTTATCTGGGGAGTTGTAGGGTAAACTTCCTTTGCAGGGCAGACTCAGCCTTTATCTGGAGGAAGAATTTTGGAGTAAACAGAATTCTGCATACTGTTCTAGTGTTGTGTGGCAGTTCTGTTTGACTGTTTTACACTGCTGTTCTGACAGTAGTCTAACTAAAGATGAGTGGGAACTCCAGATTTACTCTCCTGTCAGACGAGACCCATCATCTCTGTATATATTGCCACCACCGTTTAAGTCAATGATCCTCAACCTTCCTAATGCTGTGACCCTTTAATACCATTCCTCATGTTGTGGTGACCCCCCAACCATAAAATTATTTTTGTTGCTACTTCATAGCTATAATTTTGCTACTGTTATATATTATAATATAAGTATTTTTGGAGATAGAAGTTTGTCAAGGTTGTGACTCACAGGTTGACAACTGCTGGTTTAAGATGGGATTTCATCTTCTGCCTAAATTCTTAGTGATGGCATTGACATGGTGTTAGAAGCTGTCAAACTTTCAGGGCAGTTACAAGTTTTCCAAAATTCTCCTATTTGCTTAGAGAGCTTAAAGTGTTATCAATGACAAAAATTGTCACTTTGAAAATAATAGGTTCCTTTCAAATAGGGTCAAAGTCTGTACAACATGCTCCTATATGAATAGTCATTCTTTGTTAGTTAGCCCAGTGTTTCAAGATAAAAGCTTGCTAAGCAGTAAAAGTAAAAGTACACTTGACAGATCTATAGACAGAGCCACAAGTGTGATCTGGTGGAGAACCTGATTTGCAGAGCTTCGGGAACACTTGACTTTTGGATAGTCACTGTCAATTCTATAGCCTCTTCTCCCTTTATAATGGGATTCATCCAAAAATATCCCAGCAGTGTATATAAATCATTCATTGTTATAACTTCCTCCTGTACTGGCAACTGGATGACCTTTTTCCATTACCCCACATTGTAATGGGGGGGGAGGGCTGGTATGAAAGCATTTGTTCAGCCAAACCTTTGTTCTCATAGTCAAATCTATATAAACCTAGTCCCCCACAATTATCCATATTGACAGGACTTATTGACAAGAAAAGAGCCCTGAGCAGTAGAGATAGTATGTCTGCTTTTACTGATAAACAGGTCTGGGTGACCCTGAATTCTCTAACAGCTGACTCAGGAGAGTATAGCCTGCTGGCCTTTGCTCTGCCCTAGCAAGCTATTAATATTCTGTACTTACCTTTACCTTTCATTTGACACAAGGTCTTAGTCTAGGAAATTAACTCTATCTTTACCCCTAAAATATACAGGAAAAAACTGTCTTTTATCCATCCTGTTAATCCTAAGAAATGCATGCTTGGCATCATTGTTATTTACCAGAAATTTGATTACTATGTCTGTGTGGGTATATAAACTAGAAACCTTGTGGGATGGGAAGGACAGCAAGGAGCATCAAAAGAGGAACATTGAGGAGAAACATTGAAAGGGGAACATCAAGAGGGCATTCGAGAGAGCATAGAAAGAAAAATGGGACGTGATTAAAAAGACTTATGTGAGCTAATTTACCCTCAGACCTTATTAGTCAGGTTTTCACGTGCTATAGTGACCCTCCTGAATCCTGAGAGGTTTTAGTGGAACTTAAACCCCAACATAAACCTTGATAGTAGGTAGTTGTACAAATACTGTTTACTAGGACAACCCTTAGCATATTGCAGGGGGAAGTGCTTTTTGTGTGCTTGTCATTTTATCATACATAAATAAAAAATGAGCCAGTTGGTGGTGACGCACACCTTTAATCCCAGCACTTGGGATGCAGAGGCAGGGAGATTTCTGTGAGTTCAAAGCCAGCCTGATCTACAGAGCTAGTTCAGGACAGCCAGGGCTACACAGAGAAACCCTGTCTCAAAAAACCAAAAAAATAAAAAAATAAAAAATAAATAAAAAATTAATTTAACCATTAATGGTTAATAATTATATGACCTAACTGATGGCATGTGAAACTATTTTTTTTTAGCTTTGAATACATGCTATTAAAGAATATGAAGACCAGTAGTACAGTTTTGTACCACTGCCTTGGTCATATGGAGGTGTCAACAGTGTGTTTTTACCCACTGTTGGTTTTATCTAATTAGTGTAAATATCAGTTAATGGAAAGAGCAAATAACATCTTAGCACTATTATAAAAGCAACTTTCAGATTGTATATCCTTTGGGAATGCCTCAGTATCCCTAATGGGAACCTGTGAACTATATTCAGAACCACTGTAGCAAGGCTGGACATACAACTTGGTGGTAGAGTACTTGTTTCAATCATGCTGCTTGAGGCCCTAGGTTAAATTCTCAACTGAGAGAGAGCGGGGAGAGAGGGAGAGGAGAGAGAGACTCTTGTACCACAATACTCTGGCTGGCTTACTGCACTACACAGAAAGTCTAACGACATATGCAAATATACAGTGACTATATTTAAAGTATTTAGTAATATTGTGGGATGAACCATAGTTACAG
>JAQHUG010000003.1:21086778-21097795 GCA_028555095.1 Dicrostonyx torquatus
ACTTGCAAAAACTTTTTATAATGTTGAAAACAACAACATTATAAAACATTCAACGTTAGTGTGGTATGGCTCTGAAGCACATGAAATGTGGCTCCTGTCACCATATAACTTAGTTTCAGGTTTTAATTGGCTTGATTAAAAGAAGACATGACAATTCTTAACACCTGAGGCTGGAAATGTGTGTTCACGTTTCAGTGTTCTTGATAGAATTCTTTTAACTTAATTTGTTGATTTATGATATCTTATTTAAATATCCTATGGCTGTTCAGTCCTATCATTCTCATGATGTGATGGAAGGACATTTGTTATCCAAAGTGATCAATATAAAACTGACATAGTTGGTTTACCTTCTAAAATGAATTTTCTCTGCAGGGAAAGGGGCGTATACATCGTGGAAACTATCCAAGTCCATCCTCTCCTGTTATAGTCCGATTGCCTTCCATGTCTGATGTCCCTGAAGAGACCATGACTAGTGAAACAGCCATGGAGACTGACATCACAGAACAGCAGCAAGCAGCAATGCAGCAGGAGGAAAAAGTGCTGACTGAGCAAATTGAGAATTTACAGAAAGAGAAGTAAGTGTCCAGAGGAAAGGAGATACCAGTTGTCTTTTGTAATTCCTTCCCCTTTATTTTTCCTTATTCATTATCTCCTGTGTCAAGCACTATGTCAGGTGGTCCATAGGACATGGAGTTGTCAGATTCTTGTTACCTATACTCAGGGTAGGTGTGGAAATTCATGTGGTAGGAATCTTGATCCAGTGGGAATAGGAGGGTAAACATACACTGTGTATGCTTTCTTAGTCCATTTTTCAAAGGCATGAACAATGGAGAGCCAAGATGAGGTATCACATCTTGACAAGTGAGGGACCAGCCTGCAGAACCAGATGTGTTTCACAAAAGGAAGAGCAAGAGTCCTTGACTAAGACAAAGTTCTCTCCAAGCATAAACATTAGTTGGAGTTACATGAAGGAAAAATAACATAAGTGTTATTATTTAAAACTCACTATGACCATGGGCCCAATAACTAGATAGAATAAGACAGCACCTGTACTTGGTTCTGGCATACTAAGGAAAGAAACTTGTTGCAGTTTCAAAGAGAACGTTAAAAAATTCTATTACCTCCATCACTCTGTCAGGACTGGGTTGACATTACCCCTTAGGGATTAATATCCCATGGTTCTCTCTGAAGGTATTATGTACTAGTTATGATTGACATAGATTACTCAGAAATTCTAAAGGTTTCCTTGAGTCCTTATAGCTTACCTCTTAGGTCTGAGAACTTGACTCATGAAGAATCAAGAAACTTTAATGTCAGGATTGATTCTGGAATTTAGGGCAACTGAAAGCAGCTAAGGCTCAGCTGTGGAAAAAGTGAGACATTAGCTACAAACCCAGAGCTAAAATGATGACCTACCTCAGCTCTGGTGAACATAGTATTAGAATTATAGAGGGGTAAATAGGAAATGGTTAGGAAAGATAAAGTGCAGAAGGATAAAGTGCAGATCTCCAACCTGTGACTGCACTGTGAGCTACTGGCAAGGCTATGCTTAAAAGGATAGTTTGTGTGTCTTGTTGATTTCCCAAGGAAGGCCTTACCCCCTCTGAAGAGTGGGTGGGAAATGGAAAGGGGGAAGAGGGGAACGGGAGAAGGGGAGGGAGGGAAAACTGGGGTTGTTACAAAAATGAAAAGTAAAATATTTTAATTAAAAAAAAAGAGAAATAGAAAGATGATCTGTGGATTTCAGGCTATTTTAAAGTAGAAATAAGGCTAAGAAGGGTCTGACAAGAGAAGACTTGATTTAAAGAGAAAGAATTAGGTTCAGAGCTGGCTTATTACTAGGGATTGACAAGCTCCACGATCTGTTAATTTGAGAAAGTTAATAATGCAGAGGAAAAAAGTTGCAGACAGTATTTTGGTGCTGGAATTTTAAGTAAGTTTTTATAAAGGTACGAATTGAAATAAGTCAAGGTGTTGTTAGGGCCCTAGTAAGAAAATAAAGTTAGACACCAGATCTTAATAACTGCAAAATGAAGGGACATTACTGAGATATAGGTGCATGATCCTGGTAAATTAGAATATACTGTGGCCAGATAGAGATAATGTAAGTTTCACAGGCCAGAAAAGTTCAGTGTTTTATTTACCCAGAGGCCTTGATGTGATCAAGGTAGAAGATAACATCTGTGTTTAGTTAGTACACTATTTTCAGAGCCAAAAAGAATTTAGAATCTTCAACTCCTAGTTTTCAGTCCAAAGTTCATCTCAGAATGTCTCAGTTACAGCAACCTACATCAGCCCATCCACCCTAGCCCCACCATTACTCATAGATTTGCTGTGATCTTGTGCTTTCATCCACCTCTTACTTTGCGTATAAATACTCTTCATCACCTTAGTGGGACAGTAAGAAATATCTTTGTCATTTAACTTCTTTGCTCTAATGAAAGTCGTTGTCATCTTTCTTCTGCTCCCTATCATGTTAATGGGTTTGTTGATTGTATCTCATAGGGAAGAACTAACTTTTGAGATGCTTGTATTGGAACCTCGTGCCTCTGATGACGAAACCCTTGAGTCTGAGGCTTCTATTGGGACTGCTGATAGCTCAGAAAATTTGAACATGGATTCTGAAGGTACCATTTTTGAGAGAGCTGATAAATGAATATGTTACACTAGAGGCATAATTTATTTTGTAAGGAAGGAATAAGAATTCTCTGTGTTCAATTCCCAGCACCCACATGGTGGTTACAGCTTGTAACTCCAGTCCCAGGAGATCTGATGCCCTTTTCTGGCATCTGAGGATACCAGCACTTGGTGCACATGCAAGCAAAGTATCCACACACATAAAAATATATAAATTTTTAAAGAAAATTAACGGTTTAAAAAAAATCCCCAAACTAGGTGTGGTGGCTCACATCTTTAATCCCAGCACTCCAGGAGGCAGAGGCAGGTGGATTTCTTGAGTTCAAGGCCAGCCTGGTCCAGGACAGACAGAGCTATTATGGATAAACCCTATCTTACAAAAAGACAAAACAAATACCCAAGCTAAGTAGAGTTTGTTTTACAAATCCACTGATTTCACATGAAAATACGACAGATTGCTAAGGAATCACAGGTCTTTGTGATGCTTCCTCATAATTGTTCATTAGACTCACAAATGGTCATTGTGATGCGGTTAGTAACTTAATTTTGGTAACTTACCACAGAGGGTTGAGGAAAGCCAGTAATCACAGTGCATATCCATCTCATGGTCATTTCCCAAGAATGAGTGCCAAAACTGTCCCCTACTGTGAGGTGGAACTGTCACACCAAAGGAGGTGTTTGGCTGGGTGCTGTATTTCAGGGAGACAGAGGCTTTGGAATGATGGTGATGACTGTTCTAGGTCTCTGCTGGCCTTATACTCAGACACACTAGCCTTCCCTGGGACTTAGTATAAAGTATTTGTGGACCTGGATGGAGAGGATTTGTTGATCTATTTGTTTGTTTGTGAACAAGTTCTCATCTGTAGTTCTTGACTGGCCTGGAACTCACAGAAATCCATCTTCCTCTGCCTTCCAAGCTCTGGGATTAAAGGTGTGCGCCACCAGGCCCAACTTGAGAGCTTTTTGTCATTTCTGCAAAGTAGATCATTTTGACCCTCACAGCTGTGACACATTCATTTTTTACTTTTGAGCACTGGCTTCTGTTCATTATCTGATGTTTAAGAGACACTGTCACGTACAACTTTGTCTTCTGTGTCTCCATTAGAGAGAAGTTTAGCCCTTAGCTCCCTGAGAGCAGCTGCCAAGTCTGAGCCTTCAAGCAAGTTGCGAAAGCAGCTAAGAAAGCAGCCAGACACTGTGGACTCAGTCAACTCCTGCGTCTCTTCCTGTTTATCTAACACTACATCATCTCATGGCACTAGAAAGCGATTTCAGATTTATTCCAAGTCTCCATTTTACCGAGCTGCCTCAGCTTGTGAGGCCCTGGGTACAGAAGGACCACTAGGCCAAGCCAAATCCCTGGAAGACAGGCCTCAGTTCATCAGCAGAGGAACCTTCAACCCTGAAAAGGGCAAACAAAAACTAAAGAATGTGAAAAATTCACCTCAGAAAACCAAAGAGACCCCAGAGGGGACAGTTGCATCTGGCCGAAAGAAAACCATGGACCCAGACTGCAGCTCGGCACAGCAGCTACCACCTTTTGGAAATAATGAGTTTATGGTCTAAATGACAGATGTGTCCCTATGTGGCTAGAGTGGCGAACACATCTCATCTCTGGGGCCTCTTCTGGTCACTTTGTCCATAACAGTCAGTCCTAATGGTTGTGCCTCTTGTTCCAGAAGTTTGTGTGCTGGATCGCTGGGCTTCCTGCAGAAGTGGCCTCTTTGAAGGTTGCTAGGGATGGGCCAGATGTGCCTTGGCTGCTGTCTTTGATTTGAGATTCCAAAAACAAAACCACCTAGGACCTGGGGGATTTTGGTCAACAGTAGTTGCCTCTCCCACACCTACTCTTCCCTTCCCAACAGATACTTGTTGAACTTGGAGGCTGTTGCGATCCTGAGGAATACTCTCATTTCTAGCATTTGAAGAAAATACACAAACCTCTCTTAACCATGAAAGCAAAAGCTTTTGAGTTTGTATTGGGATAGTTAGGAGCTGTGATAGAATATATTTTCTCCAAGGATTTATAAGCAGAAAGCCCAAGCCTTCTATTTTAAATTTAATTTAAAAATACTCCATGTTATATTTTGGAAACATAAACTATGATTTCCATTAAGCCATCAGAGCATGTCTCAGTTATCTGGTCATACAGTGAAGAGACCATGCTTTGTGTTTTGTTGATGTTGATATCATAGTAATCAGTACTGGTTTAACAGGTTAGTTCCTGCCAGCTATGTTGCATGAGATAAAGTTCTGGTAGCCATACTGTCATGATAGACCTGATTATCAGATCAGAGTCCTCTAGTCTTTTGTTTGTTTTCAATGTCACAGACACATTTAGGTAATCCCTAAATGTGAAGGCTTCATCCTGATTGATCCAGGCTTTTTTGTTGTTGTTGTATAGACTAAACTGAAGACTGTATCCGAGCCTATTCACTTGCTGGTGGAATACCACCATAGACTCAGACAAATAATGTGACCATGTAATCATTTTTCTACAAGTACTCACATACAACATTGCATGAGTGTTATAGAATGCTGCCAAAAGAAATTTAGAAAGTTTTAATATGATCTATTTAACTTTTATCTTCTTTTTTTTTTCTCAGACCATCAGTATTAGATGAAAAAAATCAAGGACTACTTGAAGCTATTTTTGTTAATAGACTTGTTCCTGAAGTTTACTGTAAATACATATGTATAGTATGCCTAGTTCTCTTTAACTTTGTGCTTCCCCTCTTTTCCCATGGAGTTTCTTCCTACAGATGAGAGGCCATTGGACAAGTGGTGAGAACCACTCACCCCTGGATTGAGGGAAAAGTAAGGGCATCTTTTTCATCACTGGTGGTCTCCATGTACCTAAGTTATAATTTCTGAAACATCATGTACTAGCAGTTGTGGGAGTAGAAATCTTTTTGCTATTTATAATGTATGTGAAATGAAACATGATGCCCTTTCTTAAGTATGTGAAAATGTTTATTTTTAAAGTCACTAAATACATTTTGTCTTAACTACCACATGCACTGTTACAAAAAGAGCCTTTACCACCTATAACCTGAATTTTGGTTTTCTTCATTTTCTTTGGTTTGAAGTCATGGGAATAATAAGTCTTTTGTTAAGGCAGAGTCTCTCCTCTTGCACAACACTGAACCTCATGCCCCTGCTTCAGTGGTCGTTGGCCAGCTCTAGGGATGAGACTTGTAGCATCATGGTAGCAGGAGTCTTCCCTCTCCCTGGTATATATAGTTCAGCATCGAAACACTCTTCCCAATGATGATGGTCAGTCAGTAAATATTAAGTTTTATATCCCACAAACATTAACAACAAGAATGTTGGATATTGTCCTAAAGGAACCCAGCATGGCTGTGTCAAGGCGGGGTAACTATTTTGGGCCTTGCAGTCTGTTTTAGCACTGGGGAGAGCAGCTACTGCTGGGTGTTAACTGTTACTCTCAACTTGGTCAAAATTGTTACTTAAATTTTGTTTTGTTTTGTTTTTTGAGACAGGGTTTCTCTGTGTACCCAGTCCTAGCTGTCCTGGAACTAACTCTTGTAGACCAGGCTGGTCACGAACTCACAGAGATTCGCCTGCCTCTGCCTCCCGAGTGCTTGGATTAAAGGCGTGCACCACCACTGCCTGGCTGTCTTGTTTTTCTATAAGGTAAATTTGGGGCTGAGAAAAAACTGTCTACATAGGTCACTTTGTAGGAACTAGGTAATCGATATTAAAAGACTATAATTTTTCTCAGGGACCTAAATCCTTAATTTGAATAAAGTTAAATAAAAACTTTTTTTCAGTTGCTAGATTTGTAAATTTCTAATCATTTAGCAAGCTGCCAGGATGCAGTGGGGGAAATCCACACAATCATCTAAGAATGTCTCAGCAAGTGTAGGCCCTCTTTGAGAAGAAGAATGCTACTGTTCTTGTGGGTCAGCAGGCACTATTGGTCTGATAGAGATGAAGCCATAACTCAATACTGTCAGAACCAAATGTTTTCCTCCCATCAGTTCTTATCAGAGCCCTCTGCATCACCACTAAGTGACAATGTATTGCAGCCACTCATGATACAGTTCACATCAAGTTCACAGTTCTCTGTTGCTTCTACCATGCTGCTTTTCTTCATTCAGAATACATCAAAAGAATCTCCATGGCAGCAGCAGAGTGACTTACATATGGAGCCCATGTTCCCAACTTCAGAGCATTCTAGTTATATCACATACTTACTCAATAACATCTACATTTTCTTTTCTACCCACTCATTAATATGTGTCTATAGCTGTGTATCATAGAAAATGTAGCAGAAACAAATTCATTCTGTATCACAGATTGAAGAAATTACAGCAAATACAGGCAGAATTCAGGGAGGCAGCATGCTTAGTTTGCACATAGTTTGTACTTCCTGCCATTTAGATATATATGGCCACTCTGGGCTGTTGAAACATAAAGGGAGATATAACCCTCTTTCTCTGAGTATTGCTAGGAGGGACAAAAAGATGTGAGTCCAGGGCACAGGTCACTAGGGCCAACTCTCAGGCTTTGGAAATCTGCTGTGACTCTTACCTTGCATAGGGTGTAAAGATATTCTGTGTTGTACAGTCAAAGAGAGGGCCACAGCAGTATGCTGACATGATGTGGTCCATGGAGGTTGTATTGTCCCATCTCTGCCTGTGAGCTCTGTTTTCATCTGTAACTGATAAGCTAGAGAAAAGAAAAGATTCTCAGGAGGTGTGTGAAGCTGATAGAGTTGTAACTATAGAAAGAAATTGTCCAGCTGGTTTTCTCGCCCACTCTTAAGTCTTCTTCTGTATTGAATGGTGTGTTATAGCAACTTTCCAGCACTGTGCCCCAACACCATGCTGGCCTTAGTAGTAAAATTTTTAGTCATTTGTAGGAGACCCAACTTTCTGTGTCCTTAGACCACATTTCTCTGAAACATTCCCATACTTGATTTGGTGTTGGTAATCTCCAGTGTATTAGATCTTATTAATCTCTTGATTTGAACTTCAAAAAAGCTCTACCAATGGGCCTGTTGCCTTGTACCTATCCATTCTTAATGCCTCTTTATCAGCCCTCTTAGGTCATACAAAAGTTGCACCTCTTGAACAAAGTATTTGTATTTGCTATGGGAAAGGTGTGGACTACAGATTAGTATTATATTATTTTAATGGATTTAAAGTAATTTATAAGTATGGTGAGTGTAAATTTTTAAAATACTGTGTATTATAAAAGGACATATCCTGTGAAATATGCCACTTTACTGTCTAACAATTCTATTAGAATGATTTATCTCATTCACAGAACTGATTACATTCCTGATGCAATCAGCAGCACTTTGTAGTTTCCTCTTTTTTTATTTTATTTATGGAGGGGGCAAGACATTTGTATGAAGTGCAGTATGTGTCACTCAGAATATGCACTGTATGGCCACACAAAAGCAGCTTGCTGAACAAATCACTCCATGGCTCATTAAAGAACAAAGCTTCCAGAAATGGAATATGTGTGGTTTGTTTTCTGGCTCCCAATCAGATTCATAACCCAAAAGGAGCAACACTGATTTCTTATACTGATAAGGTTAAAAGAAAGGACCCAGTTCCCAATTGATAAGTGCAGAAGTAACTTCTGTTAGAACTCAGCTAAATTCAAAGGAGGAGCAAAGCCAAGGTACTGGTCTGCTGGCTGTCAAAGACAGTTGAGAGGGAATACCAAGATGGAAGATTAAAGGCACCTAACACGTTCTGTGAAGAAAAAAACCCAAACAACAAATGTATAGCTGCATTTTGAGGTGAACAATAATTAAAATCAGAACCAGCCAGGCGGTGGTAGTGCAGCTCTCAGGAGGCAGAGGCAGGCAGATCTTTGTGAGTTCAAGGGCAGCCTGGTCTACAGAGTGAGTTCTATAACAGCCAGGGCTGTTACACAAAGAAACCTTGTCTTGAAAAAACAGGGGAAAAAAACTAAACTAAATATCAGAACTTTGTGAGACTCAGATACCTGGGACAAGGTCATGGCAAGAGAAACAAAATATCCTGGCACCTACAACTCTCACCTCATAATGAGGAGGGAATACTGCCCTGCTATAGAGATGCATATGAAAAAATAGGCTCAGCTCACACAGCCAGTGTGGATGCTGACAATCCAGCTGTCAGAAGATTTCACAGTGCACACTGGCTTGCTGTCTAATTAGATAAGTAATCTATAGACAAGTAATCTAAAGTCTATACAGCATTCTCACTTTGAAAACAATTTTATATCATCTCCCTATGAACTCTCAGTGCTGTCACCAAGAACTACTTGAGAGAACGTTTGATTCTGGATGTCTCCAGGGGTCATTAAACCCTACATGTTCCCGTCTCTGAGAAGCCACAGACACTGTATTGTAGTTCTCATCAACTCATGATGTAGCTCATCAACTAGATGCCTTGTAATCCAAACTTTGCCCAATAATTTAGTAGAACATGCTGGGTAGTCTGCACTCTAGGTGCATATTACGACAGGGAGGGTGTTGCCTGTAGTGTTGTAAGTAATTGATTTCCATCACGGGAACATATTGCTGTATCTGAACTTGGCCAGGCAGGCAGTGTCTTTAGTGGTGACAGGCCTGAGTTCTAGAGGCTCACAAGCTAGGCTTCTAAGTCTAGACACTTAGGTCTCTCTTTGAGAACTACAAGGAACTTAAGGGTCTACGCCTTCAAAGATGGGAGCTCATAGCTTTGGCTGTTCAAGGCAGAAACTTGCTGTCCTGGGCTTAAGAGAAGCAACACCTAATGGTTGGAGTTCTAGCTCTCAAGCTCTCTGTGTTGGAACCCTTGACTCTTGAATCCTCAGCTCTCTCCAAACTCTCTAGCAAGGGGGATATACTATTTTTTTAGACTCAGCTCCCATATTAAAACCTCCTCTTCCATAGTCAGCTTCTCTACCGGTCCAGACTGGACCACACAGAATGAGACAGGTCTTGGCCATACCAGACCAGTCTTGACCGGAGCAAGCCAGACATGACCAGTCTTGACTGGTCCAGACTGGACCACACAGAACCAGACCGGTCTTGACCGGACCAGACTGGTCTCTACCAGATTCTACCAGAATCTAGACCCGTCTTATCCTACTAGGAACTAACATCTTAATTACCTTCTTATACTCCATGTACATAATCATCACCACACAACAAGGCAAACTAACCAGCCACAAAAATAACCACCAACCCTCACACACATGAGAACTAACACTAATAACCCTTCATATTTTACCCCTTATTCTGCTTACAATTAACCCTAAACTAATCATAGAACTAACATTATGTAAATATAGTTTAAAAAAATACCAGACTGTGAATCTGGAGATAGGATGTAAACTTCCTTATTTACCAATAATGCATGCAAGAGCTGCTAACTCATGCCTCCATATGTAAACATATGGCTTTCTTATTTTTATAGGATAGAAGTAATCCGTTGGTCTTAGGAATCAAAAACTTGATGCAACTCCAAATGAAAATAATAAACACAATTACATCCTCAGTTTTACTTATTCTCATGCTACTGGTTTTCCCTTAATTTCATTTACCAATATAGTAAAACACATCAACCTTCCCAACTATGGAACCCTATGCATCAAATATGCATTCTTTATTAGCCTTATTCCACTATCCCCATTCTTCAACTCTGACACAGAATTAATCACCAACTGACATTGAATTACTATTGGCACTATAAACTTTTCCCTAAGCTTCAAATTTGACTTCTTTTAAATTATTTTTCTACAAATAACCCTACTTGTCACATGATCAATCATAGAATTCTCAACATGATATATACACTCAGACCCACACCTAAATCGATTTATCAAATATTTACTCCTATTCCTAATTACCATAATTATCCTAACATAATCTATTCCAACTTTTCATTGGCTGAGAAGGTGTAGGTATTATATCTTTCCTACTAATTGGCTGATGATATGGTCGAGCCGACGCAAACACAGCAGTCCTACAAACTATCCTCTATAATCATATTGGTGACATTGGCTTCATCCTAGCAATATCCTGATTCTCTATAAACTCTAACTCCTGAGAACTTCAACAAATTTTCATAATAGACAACCCAAATATTTTCCCTCTAATAGGTCTTCTAATCGCAGCCACAGGTAAGCAGCACAATTTGGACTACACCCATGACTCCCATCAGCCATAGAAGGCCCAACTCCTGTATCTACACTCCTTCACTCAAGCACTATAGTTGTAGCAGGTATTTTCCTAATAATGCAATTCCACCCTCTCACCTCCCAACAACAGCACAATCTTAACAGCTATACTATACCCTCCCCCTGCTTCCTTAAGATGGGGCAGGATACCCTGCCCTGTGGAAAGCCCAAGACCCTCCCCTCTCCATCT
>JAQHUG010000003.1:21102349-21150186 GCA_028555095.1 Dicrostonyx torquatus
TTAAAAAAAAAATAAACTAGAGGACCAGTATTCCTGATGGACATAGATGCAGAAGTCCTCAACAAAGTAATAGAGAATCAAATTCAACAATGCAACAGAACAATCCCTATAGCAAAGAGGAACATAGTGACACATTCCTATAAGGCAGAAGCAGGAAGATCAAAGTTTGAGAGCAGTCCTAGCTACATAGTGAGGTCCAAACTGGCAGTGGTGGTGCACGCCTTTAATCCCAGCACTCAGGAGGCAGAAGCAGGCAGATCTCGGAATTTGAGGCTGCCTGGTCTACAGAAACGTGTTCCAGGACAGCCAGGGCTACACAAAAAAAATCCTGTCTCAAAAAACAAAAACAAACAAGAAAACATGAAAAATTATAGATCAGAACTCAACATACCAATGGCTTTGTAGAATAAATAAATCCATAGCCAACATCATACTGAATTGGGGAGAAATGGAGCATTGGCTCTAAGACAAGGCTGTCTCTCACAGATCTTATTCAGTACAGTATTAGACATTTTGACCAGAGCTATTCAGCAAGAGAAAGAAACGGCATGCAGATAGGAAAAAGGTAAATTGTCCATTTGCAGATGAATAGAGAATGTCTCTATACATTAAAAAATACAAGATCCCTGAAAGAGGATTAGAAATGAGGAATTCAGTAAGTTAGCAGGAAATTATATATTAGAAAATCAGTGCTTTTCTATGTATCAATAATACATTTACTGAGAAAAAAATCATGAAATCAATTCTATTCACAATAAACCACACAAACAAACAAAACTCCAGGGATAAATTTAGCTAAGGAAGTAGACTTTTACAATGTGAACTGCAAAGCTGGTGAAAGAAACTAAAGAAACTATTAGAAGATTCCCTTAGAATCAGGGATTTACAGAAATAACATTCTTAAATTATACACCATACAAAGTGACATATAGACTCAACGGAATTCCTGTCAGAGTATCAGTGGCATTCTTCACAGACCCAGAAAAAAAAGAAGATCCCAAAATTCATATGGAAGCAGAAAGTTCCCCCACTTAGCCAAAGCAATCTCAAGCAAAAAATTGGAAGCATCCTAATTACTTAATTTCAAGACATTTTTACTGAGCCACAGTCACTAAAACAGCATGGTATGGACATTTAAACACCTAGACCAACAGGACAGAATTCCACGCCAGACCCGGACACACAAGCTCTGTCAATTTGTACTCATATTTTGTTGGAGAAAAAATAAATGGTGCTGGGGATCTTGGACATCCTCACGCAGAAGACTGAAACTCGGCCCAGGTTCCTCACTCTGTATTAAAACAGCTCATCGGATGTACCAAAAGCCTCAATCTGAACCCCGAAAACGTGAGGTGAATGAGAGAATATGCAAGAAACACACTGGCACGGGTGATGCTTTTTCTCAATAGGACTCCAAAGCACAGAAAATCGAGCTAAGCCAGACAAACTTCAAAGGCTCTGCCTGGCAGTGAACAGAGCAGCAGCCACCTACAGCCAGGGATGCAGTTTAGTGTTGGAGGGCTTGTACTGGTGGCCTTGTCAGAGGAGCAGCAGGTGGCAGCTGAAGCTGGAGGTGTCGGGTGAATCTTGGATAGGCAAGGCCGAGCCCACAGACTCCAGAATGTCTTTTGCTTCTGGTGTGCCTTCACATGTTTGCCACTCTGCTCCTGCCATCTTTCTCTGATATCTGGCATTGTTAGTATCCAGGCACACCTTGGCCCTGCCCCTTGGGAACCTGGCACCCCTCTGCTATGGCAAGCAGTTACCTGTTTGCAGGTGCAAAGATCACTTTAAGAGACAAGCTCCACCCACTCCCGATCTCTCCCCAACCCCTAGGCAAGCAGGTCTCTGCCTCTCTCCCTCTCTCCCCTCTCTCTCTCTCTCTCTCTCTCTCTGTCTCTTTCATTCTCTCTTCCCTTCCCATTCCCTTTATCTCAAATAAACTCCACACCCAAACTGTCAGCATGGCGTATTCTGTCATCTGCTGTGGCCCCCACCTGCAGTGGGACCTGTACCCTAAAGATATAAAGTATAACTGATTCTTTTTCATATATAAAAGTTTAGATTTGTGATCCCTTTAAGGTTCCTTATAAGATTGCCTTTCAAGATAGGTAATAAATTGATTGGTCCTTTCTTTGTAACCGCAACTGCCAGTAAAAGAATATCTTGCTTGCTTGCACACTGCTAATCTATAACAAGTTGCTTGGGTCTCAATGTATGTCAATTCAAAGGATTTCCAGCGAGGTGCCTGCATGCTCATGTTTATAATACCCAAGCTATACGAACAGTCTAAGTCCTAACCACAGTTAAATGAATAATAAAAATGATATACACACACGATGGCATTTTATTTGGAAGGACAGAAAACTGCCTGGGCAGTGGTGGTAAGTACCTTTAATCTCAGCACTCAGGAGGCAGAGAGGCAGGTGGATCTTTGGGAGTTTGAAGCCAGCCTGGTCTACAAAGTGAGTTCCAGTACAGCCAGGACTGTTACACAGAGAAACCCTGTCTCAAAAACAAAACAACAACAACAACAAACAACACCCCCCCAAAAAAAACCCAAAACAAAAGCAAAAAAACAAGAAAACTGAAATCTCTCACCATTTGCAGCAAAAGGGATGGTCCAGGTGGACAGAGTGGCACAATAAACCAGGTGCACAAAGATAAATGTTATCTTTCCTAAGTTGAAACTGAAAAGGTCACCCTGGAAGTATGCGGATGATTACAGGGTCATAAAAAAACGACAGAGGAAGGCAAGGGTGAAGAGAGGTGGTGCAGTGAAGACAACTGTCTAGTTTATAGCTTGGTTTCTGTTGCTGGGGCCAAAAGCAACACCAGGGAGGAGAGGGTTTGCTTTGCCTTGCAGTTAGAAGACACTTTACCACTGAGGGAAGTCGAGGCAGGAGCTCCAGGAACAGAAGTAGAAACAGCCGTGGACCTGATTTAACAACTCAGGGTCTTATCCAGCCCAGGCCCACCTGCCAGGGACAGCTGAATCTAATGGTGGCAATTCCTCAACAGATGTTCCTTCTTCCCACGTGTCTATGGTTTGTGTGAAATTGGCAGCCCCAACACTAACTATGCCAGCAGTAAGTGCATATTTAATGCAAAGTCAGCATTTTCCCATAACGTGGCCATCTTTTTTTTTTTTAAATTTATTTAACTTCATGTGCATTGATGTTGAAACTGAGTTACAGACATGTGTGAGCTTTCATGTGGGTGCTGGGAATTGAACTCAGGTCTTCCGGAAGGGCAGCCAGTGCTCTTTACCACTAAGCCATTGCTCCAACCCCTACATGGCCATCTTACAACATAGCAGAGCTGACTGGGATGCTTTTAGTTTCCCTGAAAGGCAAAGTAATACTTCAGAATGGGAACAATTCAATCCTGAGTTGTGTTTCTGCCGCCCTATTGTATGACAAGGTGCATGGGAAGTGGGGTGTCATTTGTCAACTTTCCTATCAGGACTGTTATTAGTCCTCTGCTACCTACTAACCCCATTCTCCCTGTTGAGGACAGTGGCTCTAGGACTGTCCTCTGCCCCTTTCAGCTGGCTCTACCTTCCCCAGTTCTCACAGCTGCCAGAATTAAGATCATCATTCAATGGGTGTCGGCTTCCCAGGAGAAGATTTCCTGGGTTGGGTGCCTTGGACTAGGTAGGTGCTTAGATGAAGCCTGACTGGGATGAAATCAGGTTCAAGGTGAAACAAAAAAAAAATAGTAAATTTCCCTTCAATGCCAAATACATTCAGTCTTTAAAATTCTGAGATGGCCTTTCCTCTTTCTACACTAGAATAAGAAGAGTGTTGTTTCTTAAAATGTCTATAATTGGCCAAATAAAACCAAGAAATCATATTTTTAAGACTTGTCCCTGAGATAACTGAGTCCACAAAACCCCTTTCTGATTCCAAGGCCCTGCAAGCAGAAAGATCTGAGAAAGGTGTAGGCAGATCACAGGTGGGTGGTTCTCCTTTTAATTACTCTTTGCTGAGGTTGGTTGGCAGTAGGGTCTCTATGAACCAGGGACCACCATGAAAGTCCCTTTGGCACAGTAGTGCCTGGAGAATCTTGGGGGCATCCAGGACTCCAAGACTGGCCTCAGGCTCGTATGGTTATTTCTTAAGGAAACCCGGAACACCCGCCCCCAGCACCCTATTGCTTGAAGCAGAACAGTGGATACAGCGAAGTCCCCCCCCCATACTGTCCCCTGACCCCCGACCCCATACTGAGCTTGCAGTCTAGCGGCAAAGTCACCGAGGAAAGGCAGATAGCACATTGCAGGCCTAGCTTCCACTATCTGGTTCTAGTTACTCCTTTTGGTTTTTCTAGTCGTTTTGAAGTCTTTCCCAGCCCTTCATGCTTGAAATACCTGACTTGGGAATGGAGGAGATGCATCGTATGAACCGGAAAAACGCAGTTTCTCAAGAAAAGAATAGACCTGAGTAAGCCCAAGAAACTTCTGTGGTCCTGTCCAGCTGAGCATGCTTCTGGTACTGGTGGCGAAAGCCAAACCAAATGTCTTCCAGAGAGGACCACTACCGTCCACGTGTGCTCATCAGCGATATGTTAGCGAGATGAAATACAGAGTTCTGTTCCTAGCACCCATTTTGGGCGGCTCACAACTGCCTGGAATTCCAGCTTCCTGGGATCTAAAACCTCTAGGCTCTACAGACACCTGCACCAATGAACGACATACACACACTTTAAAATGACTGTTATTTTAAAAAAAAAAGAGTTTGGCTCACAGTTTCATTCATGGTCGATTATCTCCTTGCTTTCAGTTGGTAGAGGAAGAGGCAGCTGGTCAGATGTTCAAAGGAGCCAGGGTCCCAACGCCCTTCCAAATAGGACCCGCCTTTTAAGGTTGCACCGGCTCCCAACAGCGCCATAGGCTGGTGCCCACACTTTACACACCCCCGTGAGGCATTTAAGATCCAAACCAAAACACGCTACAAGGGAAAGCCTTCTGAGGAGCAGCCAGCTTTGAGACCAAGCTGAGGGCTGATGACTCAGCGAAGTAGCTCCTTGAATTCTCCAACACTTCCTCCTGGAAAAACCCAGAGCTCTTTGCCAGAGAACTTCAGCAGGGCCACCTTTGCACTCTAGTGTTTCCAAACGCCAGCTTGGAAACTGAGCAGTTGGGACTGATGTGGCCCCATTGCAACCACGTGTTTTCATCAGGCATCTTTGCCCCGGCCCTAAGGCTAGGCATAAACTCCCGATGTGACATTAGAGAGTGCATCAGCAACGCAGACATCAGGATACCCAATAGCAGGCCAGACTGGTGCTTTTAACTTTCTATTTATTTGGGGTGGGGGTGGTAACCAGGGAGCATGTGGAAGCCTGTGGGTTTTCTCCGTCCACCAGAGATCAAATTGAGGTCAAGCTTGGTGACAATTATCATTTCCCCCACTGAAACACCCTGCTGGCCCCAGGCTGACACTTTCAGAGGACAGACTCTCAAGTAGTTGGCCTCCTCTGGTGTGGAGGTCTTCCACCGGATAGTGTTGGTCAAACGCTTGGCTCTCTTGGCCCAGCCCACCTTTGGCCCCACCCACCTTTCCATCGTTTCCAGAGCAGAGGGTACTTGGGTCTTTGGGGCTGTGGGAGTCAAATGAAGGTCGAAGGTCAGGGAACCAACCCCTAGACTTCATAATTATTAAGCAGCCGGTGACAAGCGATACAACAATGGGGGAGATCACGAAGCCTTTTTTTTTTTTTTTTTAATTTAGAAACTGTGTCAGCTTGTCCTCCTTGGAGTTATGTGAGGATTAGACAACCCAACCTGGGTACCCAGCTCACTGCCTGTTGTACACATTGCCTGACCAGTATGTAAATCCTGTGTGTCTGGGTGGTGGTAGGAACTGAACCTAGGGCTTCATCTGTCATTTTAAGCAAGTACTCTTGGCTGGACCACAGTTGTTAACTTTTATAATTATTTTCCAGGTCTCGCTAACTTGCTTGAGTCTGTCTTTGTAAAGGAGGGTTTGGGGTTTGTCTGAGCCAGGTCTTTCCATGAGGGATTAAGGAATGATAATGAAGAGTTCACACACACACACACACACACACACACACACACACACACACACGAACCCCCCTTTGGCTCACCTAATTAACATGTTCAATTAAAATTAAATACCTCATCCTAACAAGGGGTTTCCCCTTTTACTTTTATGTACTGCTTTTTGCCAGCGTGCCACACGTATCTCCTCTCTATCCAGAGGCAGTCCTTTGTCCCTCCAGGACAAACATCCCTACTCCCTTTCCCTTGTCCCCTTCCCCTTCTCCCTCATCATCTGTCTCCTTTGCCACCACATCCTCACCTGTTCTATTACAGATGCCCCCTCCCTCTTAAAAATTACACTTGCAGGGACATTTGCTGCTGGTTTCTGCCTGAGTCAGAAAGCAGCCATTTTTAACTTTTCTTCCCTGCTTAATAAAGAATCTCTCTGTGAAAATGGGTGTTTGGGTGGAGTTTGTACCCAATCCAGGAGGAAGAGCCTGCTGTGCAGGGTCTCCTTCAGATACAAAGGGAGGTATTATTTGGATCCCATGGATAATAGTGCCCAGAACCTGGATATGAGGCACCCAGACTCTGTCTTGGAATGAAACCAGACAAAACTTAAAAGACCTTGTCCTCACCTCTTCCACATCCACAAATAGAGAGCCTGGGACACAGTTTTCTGGTTTTATTTTAACTGGGGTCAAACAATACAGCAAAGTGCATGGCTTTTAGGTGCTCTGTGAGTTCTAATGACTATCAGTTTATCATCCAGATCAAAATAAAGGGCGTCCCTAGTGCAGGAGGCTGGTTTGCCTCTTCCCACCCCACCCAGAGGGGACTTCTGACTCTTACCACACTTCCAGTCTTATCTGCATCTTTTCTTTTCTCATTTCCTTTATTTTCTCTTCTTTCCCAGCTTCCTTCCTTCCCTTCTCCCTCCCTGGTCTTGAACCCTGTATAAAAGTTACTCCTGCCTGGCATTTGTTAAACTTTTATACTACAAAATGTCCCTGTGTTATCACGTGGACCCACTGTTGATCCCCCACCCCCCAAGCTGTTTTTCCTATGAATATAACACAACACATCCATGCATTCTTCTGTCCAAACAGAGCTAGGGGTGTTCTGAATAAGATAACTATGATTATTCCAATGAAGTATTTTGGGAGAAACCTCTGCCAGGTATAAATACCTGCATGTGGCATTGCTGGATGAGGAAAGCAGGAAATACTTAGCTCCAAAAGAGTGCCTGTAAACACTTGGCCCACCCGCCCACTAGTTTTTGAACATATCACAAAGGAGCTTCTCCATTGGCGTGTTCCCTATGGTCTTTCGGAAGAAGAGGAGTTCGATGCGCTCAGCAGTGATGAACCTCAAAGATGGGAGCAGGAGGAGCAACTTCCCAAACCTGAACAGGAGAAAGGATGCTGTCAGGCTTAGGGCTAGCTGCTGAGCAAGGTGGTCAGGGAGGAGTGAGGGGTGCCCAGGGCCTGCCAGGAGCAGGTAAGACCCCTGTGTTAGACAGCTTACTTCTACCTTCCCACTGGTAGGAACACGAAAAGAAGGCCCGGAGAATATTGCCCATTATGTGTCAAGACTATAGAATGAGAAGTTATTTCTTTGCACATGTATGTGGTATGTGTGTGTGTGTGTGAATACACTCTCGTTGAGAGTGTTTCTGTTTGTGCATGTACTTATGTGTTCAGGTGGAAGTTAAGGTCAAACATCTTCCTGGCTCACTCCACTTTATTTAACCGAGGCAGGGTCCCTTGCTGAACTGGAAGCTGACTTGCCCCAGGGAGCCACTTTGTGCCGGGTCCTGGATCTGAGCTCCAGTCCAGTCTCCATGTTGTGCAGCCATCTCCCAGCCTGTGGGCCATTCCTGATCGCTTTTATAGATTTATTCATTGATCATATGCACATTGTAAGTTATAATAGTTTTACATATAAGAATATGAATTCCTGTCTGTGAAACACCTATGACGATAGTAACTACTATTGAAAATATATGAAGTCAAGGGAGAAAAAAATCCAACCTAGTTTCAAGTAGGAACCATTTGTTAAAACAGAGGTCCCAGTGCAAAAAACAAAGCAAAACAAAAAAACCAAAGAAAGAAAAGAACAAAATGAAAAAAAAATCAGAACCAGACCTCACTGCGGGGGAAGTCATACAGCTGGGGCCAGTGCCTTCCACCAAGCTGCTCCACCGGGACCTCTGCTTTCACTGGTCTAGGGAGGAGGAGGAAGGAACTGTGAAGTCTGTCTGAGAGTTACTGCAAACTGTGGGTATGGACCCACCTGGTAGATAATGATAGGTAATGCCTCACAAATGGACTTTCAAAATTAAAATAGAAAATTAAAATTTAATTTTAAAATTAAAATAGAAAATAAACAACAAAATGGAGACTGAAGATATTATAACTCATTAGATAGAATTTTGGTTATTTTGTGGTTTTGTTTGTTTGTTTTTTTAGACAGGGTTTCTCTGTATAGTCCTGGCTGTCCTGAAACTCATTCTGCTGCCTCTGCCTCCCCAAGGCTGGGATAAAAGGCATGCGCCACCATCACCCAGCCTTGGTAGAGTTCTTGCTTAGCACGCACAAGACCATGGACTCCAGTCCCAGTAGCATGTAGCCTATGTGTGGCTGAACATACCCTGCCATCCTCCTAGTGCTTTGGAAGGAGAGGCAGGAAGATCAGGAGCTTAAGCTTACCCCAGCAGCATGGTGAGTTCAGGGCTAGCTTGGACTATATAAAACTTAGTCTTAAAGCAGTGTGTCAGAGCGGATCATACAAAGCAAGCGTGAGTTTTAGTGTCTCTGTGTAGGCTGTGCTAAAATAAATTGACCCAGAGACTGGAGACCCTGCAGTGACACTTAGTTCTGCCTGGAGCAATTAAAGGGCAAAAGTAATCCAGAGAGTCTGTATGTGCAGAGGCCAGAGATTGTCTTCTTCAATCACTACCCACCTTATCTACATTGTGTGTGTGTGTGTGTGTGTGTGTGTACAAGCATGTGAGTACATACACACACATATGTATGTGTCCACATCCGTGTGTTGGTGTATGTACCCATAGAGGCCAGGAGACGACACTGAGCACCCTGTACATCCCTGCTTTCTTCCTTCGAGTTGAGGTTTCTTTCTAAACCAAAACCTTGTTATTTAGGCTGCTGGACAGAGAGCTCCTGGGATCTGACTGTTTCTGCTGTCCAACACTGGTTTTTATTTATTTAGCCTGCTTTACTCAGCGTTTTCAGCGTTTTCACATGGGTGCTGGGGATTTGAACCCACGTCCTCATGCTTGCACAGCAAAGCAAGCTCTTATCCACTGAGCCATCTCCTAGCCCTTCCTCCCTGTGTCTTGAGACATGCTCTCTCAACTGAACCTGGAGCTCCTCAGTTCAGCGAGGCTGGCTGGCCAGTGAGCTCCATGGATCCACTGTCTCCACCCAATTCAGTGCTGGGGTGACAGACACATGCCACCATGCCTGGCTTTTGTGTGGGTTCTGGGGATGCATACTCCGGTCCTTAAGTTTGCTTGGCAGATACTTGAGCAGTCCCCCACCCCTTGCAGCCCCTACATAGAAAACCTTCTCAGTATTTTTGAAACGTGATATATGATCAGGTACATCTGAGGGCTGGCCTCAGAGGGGACTAGGGAGACCCCTGGCTTCTGGATGTCTGTGAGGACCACTCTAGTGATGCTGTGTCAGGCCTTAGTGCCAACACTTCACCACGCTCTCTGCTCCTGCACCACATGGTGCTGACCTAGCCTACTGGAGAGGCGCTCTGGGGTGCTCCTTCAGAAAGAATGCAGATAATGTGGTCTAGGATGGTCCACAGAAGCCTGGCTGAGTGGGATAAGCCAGCTGATGTTTCAGTGTCTTTCCTGATGCTAAACTAAGTTGGGAACCTCCACCTGCATCTACTACCCACACCCAGCCTGCGCCGGCCACATCCGTGTTCACTCATGTCTGGCTTTTTTACACACCATCTCGCGGTATACCTTCCACACTTCCTCCAGAGCCTGGCAAGCTCCTTCCAGACTCTCAACTTTCCTTTTCAGCTTTGAAAGCCCATTGCTCCCAAATGTATCTCTTTGCTCCTTCTTTGCCTTTAGCCAAGGGTTAAATCTGTCCCTTTCTAATTCCCAGAATTGTTCACTGTCGTCTGTTTCCTGCTCCCTATGGTTACTCCCCAAGGCTACGACCTGATGGAATCTCCCAGAGAAGTTGCTGCTCTGCCTCTTGTGCCCACAGCCACACGGATCTGCATGAGATCCAGTCCTGGGCCTGAAGCCTCCTCCCACAGCCACACGGGTCTGCATGAGATGCAGTCCTGGGCATGAAACCTCCTCCCACAGACTCTCCGGTGTTCCCTTCCACCTCGCTCATCAGATGTGCCTTCAGTGGGCACGCCAAGCTCTTATCAGGCTGGTCCCAGGGCAACTCTGCCTCAGTCTCCCACCTTCCTACCAGCAAGACTCCTTTGACCCTTCCGTACTGGACTCCTGCCTAAGGATGTGTACTTCTGGTCTCTACCTTTATAGGTAAGACTTTCTCTTCTCTTTAGACCCTATCCTGGGATGGAGACAAGGTCCATGTCAAAGGCTGGGGTCATAGAAGGGCACACCTGCAAGTCCAGCGCTTGGGAAGCAGAGGCAGGAAAACTCCAAACTTGAGACCAGTGTGGGACATGAATTGAAATCCTGTCTTTAAAAGGTAAAAATTTAAAAGTCTGGCCTTTTCTATCCTTTTAGATACAAGTCACTCTCCACGCCTGGCCCGGGTGATCCTTGTCTTTCATGTGACTACATGCCGAACATCTGTCCCTGCAGCTTCTGTCTTTTGATGCCCTCCTGGGACCTGGCACTGTGTCTGTCCACAGGAGGTGCTGGGTAGATGCTGCCAACTGAGCCCTTTATCCTGTCTAAGCAGGGAAGCCCAGAGATGGTGCGGGAGGTAGGTAGAAGGAAGGAGGAAAACAAGGCGGGTAGATGGAGAAATGGGTCATTACTGTCACCTAACAGGCTGACTGGGATGGTGAGCCTTGCTATGCTGGCTTAGCATCACTTGGGACTGGTCCTGCAAAGCCTCCACATGCTCAGGATCCTTCAGGCCTCGCGTCTCTAGGGAGAAGCAGTACCAGTGAGCTCCCTTCCAGAACCCTGCCTGATCCCACAACCCCCAAAAGTATCAGGCCACACCTCTGCTCCCCCCTCCCAGAGGAAGACTATTCATCTATACCCAGGTGGGTTTATGAGGAGTCCAGCAGAAGGAGGTCACCAGAACTCCTGAACCCCTCCTCCTTTTTTTTTTTTCTTTCCAAACTCCCAACCATGTCTCTGGAAAACTTGGGCCAAGGCTCAGTACCTGGTTTGAAGAGGACCAGGGCCTTCATGCAGGCAAACTCCGTGGGGTCTACTGCCAGTGCACGGAACCGGGAGATGGTCTCCTGCAGGAAGCGCATCTCTGCACTGGCCAAGACCAGCCTGCTCTGAGAGCCTCCAGAGGCCTCGGGTGGGGCCAGCAGTGGGCAGCTATCCAGGGGCAGAGACCACTGTATAGCTCCAAGGAGGAAAAGTTCATTCCATGCCTCTTCCAGCAAGATTACCTGTTATCAGAGAGGGTTCAAGAGTCAGCACAGGTGCACAGTTCCTAGTGCTCCCTGCCTGCCACTTTCTCCAGGGACAAAAGGGCTGCTCCCAGGTGCCCAGAGTTTCCTCCTGTCCACTGCCTACACAGGCTCTGGCTCAGCTATCTACTCAGCTACCTAGGTTTCCAGATGCCTTGTGGATTCTCTCTAGAGCTGTGGCTGGGCCATTCAGGATAAGCTTAGAGCCCAGGCATGCTGGACAGCCTTCAGATGATTCCAAGAGTGAGTTCAAGAAACTGGGTGACTTTTCCAAGCTGTTCCCTCCAAACACACAGCCTTGCTGCGGCTCAGCACATCTGGCAGTCACTCTCTCCCAGATCAGTGTGAGAGCTTTGCCTGCTCAATGTGGAAAGGCTAGGTGACACCCAGGCTTGAGGTCAATGGAAATCCTGCACTCTAAAGGTACTGAGGGTCAACCACTTTGTTGTTCGAGGGTATGCAGATTGCTGTCTCTAACAGAATGGCTATAAGTCAGACAGTGTGTAGAAGGAAAGACAATGGACCCAGAGAGCCTCAGGTCTTACATTGCATCCCAGGCTCTATGCATCTCTGGCCAGCATCCTTCCCCCAGAGACATACATATTTACTTACACTGCCCTGACCCAACTCAGAGACACATGTACCCCTCGGTCACCATCTGAGTCATGTAAGCCTCCATCCTTCACCAGCCCAGGAACCCCAAGTTGGTTGACCTATGACTTTCGACTGTGCCTGGTCCAGCTCCAGCAGGCAGGCTGCGTGGTGTACCTGGTCCCGGAAGGGCAGATTGGAAAACACAGGCAGGTTTTTGGCCCATTTGACGGCCATGAATAGTAGGCGAGCTGATGTCTCGTGGATGCCATCCAGACTGCAGGGGGATGCAGGGAACTCGGGGTCATTGCTGGTGACATCAATATTCTCTTCAGCTATTGAGGGAGGAGGTTGTGGTCTTAGTGCCCACTCTGCAGAAGCCGGGGGAGAAAGATCCATGCTCATTACCCTTCCACTTACCATCCTCCGGCTCCAGCTTAGCACAAGTTTCGGCAGTGATAAGGCTGGCCATAAAGTGGTGGCCCATGGCTCTGGCTGCAGATGAAGACGTGGGGCCTTGGGAACTGGGCCCTGCCAAGGCAGGGGAGGCCACCAAGGGCTCAGGTCGGGGATCACTGCCTGTTTCCATGCTGTTCAGCTGGACTTGGGCCATGCTTCGGGGTTGTCGTTCATTCTGCACAGCTTGGAAGGCAAGGAGACTCAGGACCCCCCACGAACCTCAGCAATGCTACTACCTGCTCT
Source organism: Dicrostonyx torquatus (assembly GCA_028555095.1). Lineage (NCBI taxonomy): Eukaryota > Metazoa > Chordata > Mammalia > Rodentia > Cricetidae > Dicrostonyx > Dicrostonyx torquatus. Next base: position 21,115,278 of record JAQHUG010000003.1, read on the forward strand.
ACTGCCTTTCCCACCCCGCTGGGCCCACCACTCACCATCTTGGTTCATGCCTGCTTGTAAGCATTTCTTCAGTCGGCAGGCCTGGCACTGGTTGCGATGGGCCTTATCCACTGGGCACATTCCTGCCCCCACCTGGCATCTGCGGAGGACAGGGAGGTCCTGGGGGCCAGCATCATGCCCAGGCCCTAGGCCTTGAATCTGGACATTCACTTTCCCCAAACAACCTCCACCCATGCTAAGCACACTGGGGCAGGCAGGTGGAGCTGGTGGCACCTGTAGATGAGCCTCCGCCTCACACTCCTCTTGAAGAAGCCACTGCAGCCATTACAGGCATAGATGCCATAGTGCTTCCCGCTGCTGCTGTCTCCACACACGCGGCACTGGAGTGAGGGGCCCACGCCTGAGTGGAGAGACAGGACGGGACTGAGATGGCTGCACATCCTGCCCCCCATTCATCCTTTTCCAAGTCCATAGGTTCCCACCTTCCCAAATCTAGACAGTCATGCCACTCCCATCTAGAAAAGCAGCTTCCCCTCATGGCACCAATCCCACCTCTTAGCATCTCTGCTCCCTTCACAGCCTGTTTCCAGCAGACATCCATGCTGCCTTCACTTTCCCAGCCCCCTTCCTTCCCTGTGGGTGGCTTCAGACTCTCATGAGAACAGTCATAAAACACGCAAGAGCACCTATTTCCTTCCTCAGCAGCTCCATTGTTAGGTCCTGATCCGTGGGCCTCTGAGTTTCTAGGACTTTGGGGTTGTCAGCAGACCCCTTCATGCTTATTTACAGCCTGGAGACTGGGACCAGATGGCTGCAGCTCCTCTCCTGGCCCCCGGAACCTACTGCTGTAGTCTCTTCCCCAAGGGCACAGACCTCACCTCCAGACATACCCATACCTGTTGGATCCTCTCCAAGGCCCCACCTGCCCGGGGACTCCTTCTTGGAGGCTGTCACAGCCACAGCCACAGCAGAGGCAGCCACTGTAGAGCTCATTGGTATGGTGGGTCCCAAGGGCAGCCTGTTAGCTGCCTGTGAGCAGCCACTGGGCCCAGCCTATGTCTCTGTCTACTGTCTGTCTGTCGGTGCCTGGTTTTCCTCTGCTTCCCTCCCTTGTGAGTTAGGAGCTTTTCCTTCTGGAGCTTGGCTCTGGGTCCAGACTTCCCCCAGCACAGCTCTGGATGCAGTATATGATCCTCTTAATCTTTACTGTCTCCACAGGGGATCAACTGGCCACACCTGCAGCATTACCCAGGTTCCCCCTGGGAGCCGGTCAGTCCTGCTGTCTTCACATTGACTCCCAGGCGGCCCAGCATCCCGGTCCATTCTTTGCTGTCACTGTCCTTGCACATACTGCACAGGACCAAGGAGCCCAGCTGAGACTGTATGCACTCGACTATTACCCAGTGACAAATCTTGTTGTCGACCCCATTTCCCCAAGGATATTAAATGTCTTTAGTGACATTTGCTAAGTATTTGAGGCATGGGTGCCTGTGTATGTGACAATGTGCCTGTGTGAGTTCCTGACCCTGGGTGCTTACTCATTTCAGGTCCTGGGAGGCCCCACCCTCTGTCCTGATAAAGGACTGTGTGGGGTCCGTGCTTTGGGTATCTGCCCCCTGGAAGACTGGCATCAGCAGATGTCGTCTCTGTGACCAGTTCAAGCAGAGGGTGTTGGGTAGGCTGGGGCCAGTGAAGAAGCTGGTGGGCATTTTCCTATGGCATGGAGCAGGTTCTGAGTGCCCAGGTAGCCTCCACTTCCTCCCCTGACCTAGACTCCAGTGCAAGGCAGTCAGTCTCTCTGCTGAACCCGAGACCCCCTACCCAGCTTAAACCCGGGATGGTTGGAGGGAGACAGAGTGGGAGTCTGTGCCTGCTGGTGCCAGGATCTGCACAGGAAGAGATGTGAGGGCAAGGGTCCTCCATGTACATCCCTGCTGTCAGGGTCTATACATCTCTGAGTAAGTGGCTGTCTCTGTGAGTCCTGGTTTTCTCCGAATGCCTGTCTTCCAGGGTGGTTGGGAAAAATGAAGTTAAATAGTTCCCAGAATGTGTTTTGGTGCCTGGTACTAAGAAGGATGAAGCAGCACCCCAGTGAACACCCCATCCTGTCCCTGCCAATCTACCCTTTGCCATCTTCTCCCCGGGCCCAAGAAGGGCAGGAAATAGCATGTTGGTCTGCAGGGGAAGGGAGTCCCATCCTCAGCTGCCCTTGCCTCACAGGGTGGGGTAGAGCAGTTCTGTCCTGCATTAGAGCCTGGGAGCTTCTAGAAGGATCATGGAGCTAAGGGAACAGAAGGGTGGGGCATGGCCCCCTAAGTGGGGCTAACCTTCACTGTGACAGGGAAGCACTATTGGGGATTTGGAAAGTCAGCTCAGAGGCTTTGCAGGGTGATCCGCCAAGGCCATGAGCCTCTCGTCTGCCCTCTCTGTCCTCACTCCAACCCAGAAGCCAGGCCCCTTTCTGGACAAGGCTGGAAGCTCCAGTTAGCCATCAAGCCAGGGCATCACCACCCAGGTCTGTACTCGGAACATGACATCCGTCACACATCCAAAGGCCACTTTAGGAAGGCTTCCATCCTCTTTGTGGGCAATCTCAAAGGCAGCCATTCATGGCTTCCAATGGCAACATCATGCCAGGCTCTCACCAGAGTCTCTGTCCTCAGCTCTGCGCCCCCACATCCCAATCATCCCCAACTGACCTGCACAGACATGTAAGCTGGGCCCAAGGACTTGGCAGGGGGATCAATCAGATGCAGGGGTAGAATGGGTCAGGTTGAGCTGAGGGCATCCAGCTGAGGGTGTCCAGTGGAACCAATGCGGAGGGTGGTGAAGAACCCGTGGGTGTGGAAGACACGGTGGAGAGGAGGAGGCAAAGATGGCGTCTCAGCAGTAACCACTCTGGGAAAGTGTTTGGAGACCTCTCACACCTCACGGTGACCCTACAGAGAAGCTGACACGGAGCCTGGTAGACTGAGTCAGGGAGGCCCAGAGTGGGGAGGTAATGTGCCCCAAGCCACACAGCTGTGGAACAGTAAAGAGGTGTGCGGGCCCACCCCAGAGTCTCACAGTGAGACACCCAGGTGAGCTTGTGGGGGAGGAGGGGCCAGCTAAAGGCAGGACCCAGGGCATGAAGCATGGTGCCTGACCAGAAGCAAGTCTGGCGGCATTTGCTGAGCTCTGGGCACATCTGTTTCCTCAGCTCAAGAGCAGGTGAATGTGTCCTGGGGATGGATGGGAGGTATTCTGTCCATGGTTAGTGGGGTAGAGGGAGGAGCCAGGGTGAGACCTGCACCAAAGGGGGTTTCTTCTTCTCTCCCAGGTGGCCTTAAGCCTCATTTGGGGTTGACAGTGTAGATGCAGGACTGAAGAAGGGATAAAGTCCTAGGGTCACCCCAGGGGGAACCTTGGGGAGGCTTTGTGGCAAATTGAGCCCAGTGACCTTGACCGACCAGGTGTGTGCTCCAGGCAGGTGCTGGGAACATCTGACCACAGGACAGATGCAATGCCTTCCCCATGAAGGCAGAACAAACAGAGTAGGTAAGGGGGTGCTTAAGGGGCACCCCTCCTGCTCACCTGTTTCACCCCTACCCATCCTTCCAGACCTGCTCAGTATCCCCTCAACATGCCCATTCTCTACTTCTAGGTCTCGCTTCCTCTGAGTCTACTTTCTCTCCTCTGTCCCGATGGGAGATTCCAGAAATGGGGTTAGAGTTTAGCTTAGCATCTGGTCAGAAGACATTTAATGGACAGAAGTTCTGTTTTAGAATTTGTATTCCCGACATTCGTCTTTGGCAAGCCGGGCTCCCTCAGAATTGAGCTGAGCGGGTGAGAAATGGTGAGCTGATAAGAAAGACACCGTGTGGGGTCAGCTGAGCCTGGGAGGGGTGGTCCCCTAGCCTGTGACCGCCAGCTGCTAGGGCAGACACCAAAGGATTACTCAACTCAAAGCCTTGAAACTGCTGACAAAGCCACCAGAGGCCACCTTCCTAATGCAATTATTCCTCTCGGGGACAGGTCAGCAATTTTCTTCTGACTTCCCAGAGGCCTGGGGTGGGTGGTGAGCCTGGAGCAAGCTGCAGTACTGACCTCCTTAGGGCTCGGAAGTCCCTAGTCCCAGTCAGGCTGGGGCCTGACCTGCTAGGGTTCTGCCTGGCAGAGGAGGTGGCTCCTGAGGCCCAGGCCTGGGACCTGACCTGCCAGGTTGGGATGGCAGCTGCTGCCTGTCAGCTTGGTAATTGGTTTTCATTCCAGCAGCTGCAGGTTGACAGCATGGGAGCCCTGGACCAGATCTTCCCTCCCGTGGTTACTTGACAGAATCTCCTTCCTGTGCTCTAGGCTGGCCTCAAGCTCACTACGCAGCTGAGGATGACTTTGAACCACTCTTATTTTGTTCCTTGACAACTTCATACATGTATAAGGTACATTCTGATTATTAATCCTTCCTAAATCCCCCTGACCTGCACTGTACCCCCTCCCTACAAATTCCCTTCAAACAAACAACATATTTTGACTTTGTGGGCTTTTTGTTTGTTTGTTTTGTTTGGAGACCCAATGAGTTTAACTGGAAATGTCTACATAACCATGGGATTAAGGTGGAGGGCTTCCCAGTGGTACACAGTGACTAACTGCCACTCCCTCAGAATCTATTGGTAGCCAGTATTCAGGGGGAGAAGGGCCCCATAAGGTTCTTTCTGACCCATATTTACTGCTGACAGGCCCAGTCTTGTGTAGGCAGCCATAGCTGCTCTCGGGTTAACCTTGAACTTCTGATCCTCCCACCTCTGCCTCCTTAGTGTTAGGATTACCGAGCGAGCGAGCCACTGCACCTGGTTTGTGTGTTTCTGGGACTGGTACCAGGGCTCCATGCACACCAGGCAAGCACTCTGCCAACTGAGCCACACGCAGGTGTCCTCCTTCTCTTTCTGAAGAGCTACAGTTAGTTGACTGCATGATCTCTTCAGAGCTAGAGGCCTGGTAATGTCATTTTTCAAACCTAACTAAGCGGACATTTCCTGAAGACTGAATCCTGCAGCAATTTTAGTGAAACATCCACCTGTGGATGCTGTCTGTGTCCACCCTTCCTACAGAACCCCAGGCGACCACTTCAAACAGTGGGTTCTCTGCTGCTCTCTCAACTTCAAAGCCATTCAAGACAGTGTTTCCAGCTTGATTTCATAGGTCTCAGGAGATGAAGATCACAGGATGCTGGGCTCCTTGGCCTGGCCTTCCTGAGGCAATGGCTTCTTTATCTAGCACCGGCAGTAGCCAGGTCAGAACTCAGAGAGGCAGGCACTAGCGGACAGACTTGAGCAGTTTCTCAACAAAGGCTCTTTATTCTGCTCTCTAGATAACATTTAGAAGGAAATCAGATATTCCCCTACACAGCTGCCCAGCCCATCAATGGAGAAGTCTTCGCCCTTAAGCATTTTGAAGACCTGAGAAGACCTAGAAGGCCCTATCCTAGGCTCCAACTGCAGGGGAGTTGCTTTCTTCCTTCACCTGAGATGACTGGCAGTGATCCTATCTGGGTCAATTCTTCCCTCCTGCCAGGCCCTCTGAAGGGTGGGCCCCTCTGTTCCTTCGCAGAACAGAGTGTGTGTGACTGAATGTGTGTGTATACACGTGTGTGTGTACATGTGTGTGTGTGACTGAATGTGTATATACACGTGTGTGTGTGTGTGTGTACACACGTGTGCATATGCTGGAAGTAGACAGAGGAATCTTGTCTCACCTTATTCCCTTGAGACAGTTTCCCACAGAAGCGACCCAGTGCAGCCTAGTCTGGCTCGATAATGAGTCCCCTGGATCTGCCCACATCTTCCCCCAACCCTGGGATTCCAGGCACACACAACTATGCCCTACTTTTATGTGACTGCCAGGGATTTGAACTCAAATCCTTGGGCTTATACAGCAACTACTTTACTTACTGAGCTGCCTCTCCAGGCTCCTACTAGAAGAACATTCTAGAATCATCACGGCAGAAGTTCTCATCAGAAGTAACATTTTTTGCAAATTTTTAAAATATTTCCCAATGACTATGTATTGCAGTTAAAATCAGGATAGAAGTGTAACATGAGGGGCCTGCTCGTTGGGGTTTCTGTCCCTCCCAGTACCCCAAAGCCGGCAAGCTCCAAAGAAAATCATACAGAGGTCTCCATAAGATTATAAACTGATTGGCCCATTAGCTCAGGCTTCTTACTAGCTCTTATAACTTATATTAACACATTGTTCTCATCTATGTTAGCCACATGGCCGGTACCTTTTTTCAGCTGGACAGCTTACATATTGCCTCCTTGGTGGTCTGTGTAGGAATGCCAAGGGAGCTTCCTGCTTCCCAAATTCTCTTGTTCTCCCCTCTACTTCCTGTCTGGTTTTCCCACCTATACTCCCTGCCTGGCCAATCAGCATTTATTTAAAACATGATTGACAGAATACAGACAATTCTTCCGCACTGTAGAAGAAAGTGCTTTCCATTTTAGTAAACAGAGTGAGTGGGTGGGAAATCATATGACCCCGAGGAGTACTAATAAGGAACACTTATGAATAAGTTAACTGTAGGGGGGCATGCCAAGGCTTTTCTAACCCTTCATTAAACTATAAAGCCAACACATCTGCAGCTGGTCTGGCCCAACCTTTGTTGAGTGAACAGCTGTTGCCTGCAGCAGCCCATCCAGGGGCTCCCACCCCACCCCAACCAACCACCTGCTCAACTGGATTGTAAACTAGTTCATTGCTGGGCCATGGGTCAGATCTAGGGTGGGGGTTGGGAAGGGTTCTCAGCAGGGGTTGAGGAAGAGTAAGGAAGAATTTGAAAACTAGTATAGCAGCATTTTAAAAATGGTCTTTGTTTTTTGAGACAGGGCCTTGACATACAGTTCAGCCTGAGCCCCAGCCTCCAAGGGCTGAATTACCGCTGTGGGCCACCATGCCCTGTTAACCAGCAGCAACAGGCCCAGCCACACCAATGCACGGGAAAAGCAAAGGGATTTCTCTGCAGGAACCCTTTTGCCTTGAATGCTGGCTTTCCACAGAATGTTCCTGGAACTTCAAGGGTATTTTGGAGAATTACCATAGCTGTGTATGTGAACGTGCAGGAATGCACACATGGGTAAGACCAGGCCACAGACCTCGGACGAGTGACATGTGCTGCCTTGGCACTGCATGGCACTCCCACATCTGCTTATTCTTGAGGTGCTGGACAATGTCACGACAGCTGCAAGGATTTTAGAAAATCCCCAGAGGAGCTGTGCTGAGGGGGAATGCTCTAATCTCACACACAGCGCCTTTTTCTATGTGACTTTCGATACAGAACCGTTTGCTGACACTGCTTCTTAGTTCTATTCTCTCTCCTGCCAAAGCTGCTGAATTGAGGCTCACCTACCCGGCCCCCTGCAGGGAGATGAAAGAGGCTTTTTTAGAAAAGTGTTTTAGAGGAAACGTGAGCACTTCCTTTTCACAAGGCAGCAGGTGTCCTTTCAGCCCTGACTCCACCCAGACCAGGTGTTCTTCCCTGCACGTGGCCTTTGGTGAGTGTGTGTGTGTGTGTTCACACATGTGTGCAGAGGGAGGCCCAACACTGATGTCAGAAACTATCCTCCATTGCTCTTTCCTGGTATTCTGTGAGACAGGGTCTCTCATTCAAACCCAAAGCTCACCCTGATAGCTAATCTTGTTAGCTAGCTCTGCCAATCCCATCCCCACTTTCTGTGGCTGGAGTTACAGGCAGGTCATCACACCTACCTGGATTTGCACGGGCTTCTAGGGATCCAGGCTCAGGTTCTCAGGCTTGCATAGCCTGAGTTTTAACCACAGAGCATCTCCCTAGCCCCTCCAGGGTCCTCTCACAAGTGTCTTCTGTCTGACCTTACAGACAGAACCACAGCCCACCAAGATGTGGTTCTCTGTCACTGAGTCACAAACAAAAAAATTCAGTCTGTCCCACTTACCATATTATGGCACTTGTCTCCTGTCCTCAACCCTGATTTCTTTTGTGGTCCTAAGGATTGAAGCCCAGGGCCTCAGGCATGCTGGGCACAGCCTCTGTCCTGAGCTACAACCTAGTCCAAGCACGGCAGGTTTCTGAGGTGCTGAAAAAGGTTATGTGTCGAGTGAAGGAGACAGCAAGTCACAAAATATATCACAAAAAGCCAGAGGCATGCTGGTGGGCATTAAATCTATTTAAACATATTAGTCTGTTTATTGTTAAATTTAGCATTAGTCTTAATATTTCACTCAGTTTTTCTATTTCTTCAGTACATGAACTATATTTCTGAAGACTATTTTTAATTTAAACTGTGACTATTTTATTCTAAGGCAAGACTCCTGCATAAGACACCAAAACAATGCTTTTGGAAGCTTGTGATTATTTTGAAAATAAAACATTATAAAACAGAAACAATCAAAATACGTAAAGAGGCTGTTTGTGGTGGCACATGCCTTTAATCCCGGCACTCAGGAGGCAGAGTCAAGTGAATCTCTGTGAGTTCAAGACCAGCCTGGTCTACACAGTGAGTTCCAGAACAGCCAGGGCTACACAGAGAACCCCTGTCTAGAAACAGCAACAACAAACCCAAAAGAACCACATGAGGAATTGTTAGTTTAGTTAGCTGTGACAGTAGCATTATGGCTATGTGAAATAAAATAGCTAATTCTGTTAGAGGCCTGTCTGGCAGTGTTCAGATCTGCTTCAGAAACTTTCAACAAAACAGGAGAAAATTATTAATTATTATTATTATGTGTGTGTTTACACAGTTGGAGGACAACTTTCAGAAGCCAGTTCTCTTTTTCCACGGCAGGGATGGAACTCTAATTATGACTGGTGGCAAGCACCATCACCTGCCGAGTCACCTTACCAGACAGAGGAAATTTTAAAAATATTTATTTATTTATAGTTGGTTTGTTTTTTTGTTTTTTTTTTGAGACAGGGTTTCTCTGTATAACTCTAACTGTCTTAGAACTCACTTTAGACCAGGGTGGCTTTGAACTCACAGAGATCCACCTGCCTCTGCCTTCTGAGTGCTGGGATTAAAGGTGTGTGCCACCACCGCTTGGCTTAAGATTTTTTAAAATTGTTTTAAAAAGTAAATTAATGAGAACCAGGGTACTGCTCCATGGTAGAGGCCCTTGTGCAGTGTGCACAGATTTCAGGATCAGTCCTGAGCATGCCCAAAAAGAATAAAAGGAAAGAATGCCTAAGCAGGTGACATTTAAACTCAATGGGTCCACAGGTCTCACCCTCTATTATCTATAATTTTACTTGTGACAAATTTGTTATCATAAAAAGCTACTGTAAAATGTATCTACATGCAGGAGCGAACCACGTGGTTAATGTGGTGATGGTTTCTTTTGATCATACGTGCTTTGCTCCTTTGACCACTCTGTCCTGGGTTCTTTCTGTAGTGTAGGAGGGGTCTTCTGTATTTTGTGTTGCTTTCATTGGTTAATAAAGAGAATGCCTTGGCCTGTAGGATAGGTCAGCCCTTAGGTGTTCAGAGTAGACAGAATGGAAGGCTGGGGAGAAGGGAAGTGTGCAGACGCCATGATGCTCCGGCCCGAGATGGATGCAGGTTAGAATCTTCCGGCAAGTTATCACCTCGTGGTGACACACAGACTATTAGGAATGGGTTAGTTTAAGATGTGAGGGTTAGCCAAGAAGAGGCTAGTGATAATGGGCCAGGCAGAGTTTAAATGAATACAGTTTTTGTGTGGTTATTTCGGGCATAAACTAGTTGGCGGCTGGGAGCTGGGCAATGGGGGGAAACACAACCAGCCTGCACCTATTACAACATTTCTGACCACTTGATTTTGGCTCACCAGAAGATGTCAGCACTGCTTCAGCTAGTATTGGTGAGTCTGCGCACTCGTGTCCCCTCCTGGCAGGAGGGGGAAGCGCCGCTGGGGAGCTGGTCTGAGGTATTCTCATCTTGTCTATTCTGGACTCCAGAGACTCCTTTTCCTGCTTACGTTGGATCAGAAGTGTCTAACCCACCTACTGCATCACACTGCACTTAATTTGACCCACCCGCAATACACAAAATAACCACAAGATAGCAGCACTATCCCATATCGACAGCTTTGCCTCCGTAGACTTTCATTTCTGAGTTCCAGCATATTTAAGGACATTTGAAACTATAGAAACCTTCATCAATACACAAGTCGACACTTCAGGCAGAGGTTTGAACTCTTAGTGCCGAATTGTGGCAAAGTTTCCAGGGTCTCCAGTTTGGTTTTCTCCATCAAAGCTAAAGATTCCTATTGAGGTAATGGCAACACCCTTTAAGAACACCTGCTGGGCTTTGTTCTGACACACTGGCATCATTCAAAGCCAGAAGATCGGGGTTGAATGGAAGGGATTTGGATTTGTTGAGCCAAACCAAAGACTGGCACATTAGCATCAAATATTATAGTATTCTCTAAAAAAGCTTTATGCATTTCCACAAGAATCGAGATGATCTGTCACGATGGCTGGAGGCAGATTTGTGGCTAGATTTTGGATTTTCTGCATCCAGATTAACTACCTGAAGGATCCTTTACTAGGATTCCAGGAGCAATGAGTAGGAAGGACAGTTACTGAGTTCAAACTTGGAAACTGCTGGATCAAACCTAGACAATTTACTGTTTGCAAGAGGTCATTGACACACTGAGATCAGCAACGAGGCTTGGTGAGGAGTCCTCTCTGTTGGAAAAGGATAAACACAACAGGATAAAGATTCACAGCCTGCTCTGAACCTCCCTCTGACTGCAGATTGACTGGAGTTAGGAACAGCACAGGGCAGGGAGAGAAGGCTGATGGGCCGACTTCCAGAGGTGGTGGGTTGATTTCTGGGGAGGATGAGTGAGTCAGGAAGTCTGAGGCACTGGAACAGGTGCAGAGGGGAACACTTGGGGAGAACTACTTGTCCTGCAAGAGGGGAGCTGCTGAGCCCAAGGGCCAGGGAACATTCTGGACACAGAACTGCCTGCTGCTTTCCTACGGTGTGGTCACAGCCAGAATAAGTGACCTGGCTTGAGGAATTGAATGATAATGAAAACACAATAAACCCAACTATGTGGGGCACAGTGGACTTTTTGTTGTTCTTGTTTGTTTGTTTTTGAAACAGGGTTGTCTATTCTGATAAGTTTTTGTTTTTTGAGACAACCAGGACTGTCTTGGAACTTGCTTTGTAGACCAGGCTGGCCTTGAACTCAGAGATCTGCCTGCCTCTGCCTCTGAGTGCTGGGATTAAAGGTGTGCACCACCACTGCCTGGTTTACAATGGAGGTGTTTTCTTAAGAAGCAAGTTCACATTACTAATTGCCCACAATAATAACAACAAAAGGTAGTGAGATCTTGTAGGTTTCCATATCCAGGCTGAAGCAACCTGTGGGGACCACAGGGAGGAGGTTAGCATGATCCTGGAGAGCTTTGGGCAGGTGATGACTAGCTGTCTTGTTTATGCCTCAGGCCCTTGCTGCAGCCAAGCCCTTCCTGAACAGACTGAGGTTGGGCCCTTTGAATTCTTCAAGATGCTTGTTATTCCAGAACTTGCAGCCATCAGAGGCCAGTGAGACCATCTCTGGCCTTGGTGGAATAAATAATGTAATGTTTGAGACTGAGTGGAAGGGTGATCTTTCATGTAACGAACTCAGAGGAAATGGCTAGCCAAACAGAGACACAGCTTTAAAACAGAAGTGAACTAGCAACACTGCTAACAACTCCAATTCACAGAGACTCCATTGCTGCTGCATCTTGGAGGTTGGAAGCAATGGTCTGAAGCAGGAAGTTTCCGGACCTGCACATAATAACAAACTCGGCCGTGTCCACCACACGTTGTGTTTCTGCTTTGGTTCTGACATGAATGTTGGTATTGGGCTGAATAGCAGCTCAGCAGCTAAAACAAATGGGGGTGTTGGCCAACTGTGGGTGCTGAGCCCAGGGGAGCCCCTGGGCAATGTAAGAGCATCTGGGCTCAGATGCAGGAGGCAGCCAGGAGTCCTGTGGTCCAGGTGAGAGGATGAGAATGTTGACATTCAGTTCAAATTTAATTCCTTGTACCCCACTGCACTTGTCCCCTCCAACCCTGTTAGACAGCCTCTAAACAGAAGTGACCTTGGCCTGAGAAATTTTTTTTTGAACAGGTTTCAGCCTTCAACTCCCTGTGTAGCAGAGGATGACCTTGAAGGATGACCTTAAACTCATAACTGTCTTACCCCCACCTCCTAAGTGTTCATACTTGAAGCCTATATCACCATGCTCAGATATAGAAAACCAGCTTTTGGCTCTACATATAACATGGGACTTGGAAGTAGAGGCGGCTCACTGAAGCCTCTTCCCTGGAAGCAGATGGTGGTGGGGTGTCATAGCAGGATGCCACCCATTGTCCTAGGTTCTTATCCTTCCAGAGTGGGCAGTCTGTGCAAGGCTACACCTACCAGCAGCATTTACCATGATCAACACCATGAGGGCAGGAAGTGGGTTCTGGCCCACAGGGAGATTTGTATGATTCTTCCGGAATAGGCAGTCAGGTACCAAGGGACCGAGTATAGACTTTGAAGCTGGACAGACCTAGATTTGATGTCTTGACAGGCATACCCTGTGTGATCATGAATTCTGACCGGGATGAACCTGACTCTCCCGACTTTAAAATAGAGTAAGAAGTGTCCAGACATCAAGGAGCTTCTGAGTGCTAAAGGGAAGCTGATAACAGGCAGAGAATGCATTGGGAGAGCACAGCTTCCCATTGCCGGGCAGGGAGAAGACACAGTGTGCAGAGACACAGTGGGGTGCAGGGCTGGGGAGCAACTCGATCTATAGAGTTTGCCCAGCAGGTGTGGATGCCCCAGTACCACAAACAGAGCCAAAGTGAAATACACCTATGTGACTTCACCCTTCTCAGCTGTGAGAAAATGGAGAGCCCACAATGTCTGAGGACAGCTGTTCTCTGTAGAAGCCAGGTGTGTGCCTTTTGGGTCTCCCTATCTACAGCTACAGCTTAGTGTAAAGCGTGTGCCACACAAGGACGTGCCACAGAAGGATGTGCCCATGGCCCAGGTTTGAGCCTTAGCATCAGGAAAAAGAGTGGTGTCGGAGTGTTCTGCCTCTTGTTTGGTGGGGTCCTAACTCAGACACTGAAGGATAAATGGAGTTTGTGAGTAAAGGCTGTGCCACACAAGGAAGGTTGAAGTTACCACTTAGCTGTTTACCTGACATGATCATCACGAGGATTTTACATTAAGTCAATTTGGAAGAGAATTAAGTGAAAGGGAATCTTCCAGTAGGCAAAGATGAATATAAAGGGAAGAAGGTAGCAACTTAGACAAAACACAGTTTCCAAGGGGTACTGATGAAACGGTAGCTGGGGTAGAGTCAGAATGCAGCTCGAGGCACTTCCTAATGGCTGTAACCAAGGACGGTTGCCAGTTGTCATGGTTTCATCAGGAATCAAGATATCTGAATAATTTTGTCCAATAGAGACCAAGGTGGAGTCAGCTCAGGGGAGTTGGGGCTCCACTCACAGCTTCTCTGGAGTGTAGCCACGTTGGGGAGGTTACAGGAAGACTGGGAGATGGCCCAACCTATTACCTCTGCTCTCATCTCTACTCTCACTGCCAAGGCAATGTCCTGCAGAAGCCAGGAGTCAGAGGCTCCTCTATGCGAGGCTTGTGGATTGTGTGTTCTCAGATTGGCTTTCTCCCAAATGGTACCCAAGGCGAAGTTCTGAGACACCAGTGGTGGTAGCAGGAATGAGAATGCCCCATTCCCATTTAAATGCTTTGCTCTCAGTGATTGGTGCTCTTTGGAAGGTGTGGTCCTATGGGAGGAAGTACGTCACTGGAGGTGGGCTTTGAGAAGTTAAAGCCCCTCACCATTTCCAGTTTATTTTCTCTGTTTCCTGCTTGCAGTTAAAGCTGTGGTCCCTCAGCTGCCTGCTCCGGCCACCATGCCTGTGGCTTGCTACCTTGCCATGATGGACTCTCAGCCCTCTGGAACAGTACGCCCAAATCAGCTCTTAGCTAGCTTTGATCATAGCATTGCCACAGCGACAGAAAAGGACATAATCTACCAAGGCCCCCAACAGGGCTCAGTTCTTCTTTTGGGAGGAGCCAAAGAAGCCAAGTAGACAAGTCATTGTCTTGGTCTTAGTTGTCCACTTGGCATAGTCTAAAGTCATGGTGGGGAGAGTCTCATTTAACAGGTTGCCTGTATCAAATTGGCTTGTGGCTATGTCAGTGAGAAAGTCTTTAAATTGATGATTGATATGCAAGGGCCGGCCCACTCTGGGCAGCCCCATCCCTGGACATGACCCTAGGCTGTATGAGGAAGCTAGCTGAGCATGGGACAGTGAGCCAGCCAGCTAGCAGCCTTGCTCCATGGTCTCAGCTCTAGTTCCTGCCCTGACTTCCCTTGGTGATGGATTATACCCTGAAAGTTATGAGCCATATACCACCCACAACTTGCTGTGGGTCATAGCGTTTGTTACAGCAATAGAATGAAACTAGAATAACCATTCTTGTGGGATGTCTGTCCTTCAGGCATATGGATTTCGCCCTCTTGAACTCGGTAGTATTGATTATCCATGGGAGTTCTATACAAGATTGTGCCCATTAGCATCTGTCCTGGAGGGGGAGGTGCTCACCAAGTTCCCCAGCTGGGGATAGACAGCCATTGCTGGTGATCAGAACCATTTTCTCCAGTGGCGTAACCACTCATGGGTTGCCCATGCTCTATAGTAATCTCTCTGAATCACCAAGTTAGACTTGAGTGGTATTGCTCTGGTGTCTTAGTGCTTTACCTGAGGTCAGCAGCAATTGATTCGTCTCTCTGGGAAATCTGCACACAGGTGTGAATAAAGCAATGTGGTGGTGTGAATAAGAATGGCCCCACAGGCACAGATGTCCGAATGCTTAGTCAGCAAGGACTGGCACTGTTTGAGAAGGCCTTGTTGGAGGAAGTGTGTCACTGAGGGCGGGCTTTGAGATTTCAAAAGCCCATGCCAGGCCCAGTCAGTCTCTCTCTCTCTATTTCTCTCCCTCTCTCCCGTTCCCCTCTTGCCTCCCCTCTTCCTTCAGATCAGGAGGTAAAACTCTCAGCTACTGTTCCAGTGCCACACCTGCCACCATGATGATAACACGCTAATCCCCTAAACTGTAAGCAAGTCCCAACTAAATGTTTTCCTTTCTAAGAGTTGCCTGGGTCACAGTGTCTCTTCACAGCAACGGAACAGTGACTGAAACAAGAACACAAACGTTAACTATTTACCCAGTTTATTGTATTTTTACAATAAAAATAAATTAGTTGTACACAAAAATAGTGCTGAAAACAGCCCATATAATTCACCTTCTGCTTGTCTCCTCCTTCCATAATAATTTAACACTGTAAAGGAGACACGGACTGGTGCTGTCCTCAGTTCCTCAGTGGTCTTCTCACTCCCGACTCTGCAGTCCACAGATCAGCCTTGAGGCCCTGGCCTCAGGGTCCCCCAACGGGGACCCTGGGGTTGTCATCAGAGCTGAGAGGCTGCCACATGTCCCCAAGCCTCTCGCAGCCCCTTCAGCCCAGGTCGTCCACAGCTCTGACCTGAGCCACGAGACCAGTGAAGCTAACAGCAGGCCACACTGAGAAGGGAAGAGAAACACAAGCAGCCTGCCCTTCTCCGAGTGTTTGGGTGTAAGGAAAGGGAAGATTATATGAAAAAATAGAATATTTAAGACAGAAAGGTGGCAGTCTTAGGCACAATACTGGTGGGGGAACCCCTGAATGTGTTAAAAGCAGGGTCAGTTATATTTGATCTTAAACTCCCAAAAGTTTGGCCAATCACCGTACTAAACAACTATAAGGATTGACTTAGAATAAGACACTGTGGTACAGCCATATACCAGGAGGCTGGGTTAGTATGATCAAATGACTTTATGACAATATGGATGGCATATGTAAATAAATACCCTTTTTTTTGGGTCCCTTTAACAATGAACATATTGTAAATAAACAGAACTATTTTGGTGTCACTAGCCACTCTGCAGATATAGTTCAGAATATACTTTTCCTATAAACATCTTGTATTTACAGAGAACATAATAATAAGTTATAGCAAAGTATATCCTTCTGTCGGGTGGATGTTGGGGGGTTGGGGGGCAGAAACGGGGAGAGTTAGTGGATGTAACAGAATGGATTTGTCTCTCACTCAGGCCAGGGGTTTATCCTCTCAGGAGGCGGGGAGCTTCCACATTCTTCCACATTCCACAACGTGATGGGCATCCCATCAGAACGAGGATTCAGACATAAAGGATGGTTTGGGGTTGAGGGTTACTCTTTGTCAGTAAGGCAAAGTGTTCTTACAAAAGAGACTGGAGATGCGTGGCCCAGACTAGTCACAGCTGCTCCATGGAGGCATATGACCCCAGGCAGGCAGTTAGCCCCCCTCCCCATGTCCCTGTGCTCCTTTGTGAAGCAGACGTGGAGATGGCTCTGACTAGGTTGCCAGTGGCTGCCATATGACGTCACATGCTGTTCACAGGAAGGGGCACAAATGGGTTTCAAATGGTGACAAGGTGGTAGCAGCAGTCACTTGCTGTCTCTAAGCTGATGCAACACCCAGAGCTGTGCCACTTGGAGAGCACCAAGTCCTGGACTTGGAGATGACCTTGAGCAGCATGTTGCCAAGAAAGATATCCGGATCCCTTCCCACATCCTGACACACCTGTCCTGTCTCAGCTGCCACCCCTAAGGAGGGGTGACTGTCCCCAGCAGCCCTGCATCCACAGAAGTTTGCTTCTCTGTTTCACTGAAAGTTCTCATGGTGTCTCTTCTGCAGTGTCACACCTCCGAAGTTCACCACACTGTCTCTAACAGTCTGTCCTCTTTATCAGGATTGGAAAACCATACCTGAACGTTACATACGAGCGGTAGTCTTCCTACAGACACATGTACCATGACTCCCATCTATGTTTTCTCTGTGGCCTTGGTGGCTTGTGGCATGGCATATATAGATACACATACAGCATGTGGAGCACTCAGCTCTTGGGCTTCAGGTGTCATCCACAATGTTTTTTGAGACACGGTCTCTCACTGGCCTGGAACTTGCCCAGGAGCTTGGGCTGGCCAGCTACTGAGCCCCAGGGATCCACCTGTCTCTGCCTCTTCCATGCTGGGATTACAAGTGAGTACATCACATCTGGTTTTTTGCATGTGGGTTCTGAGACCTGGGCTCAGTCTTTGTCTCAGCACTTTGTCAATAGAGCTAACTCACTAGTCCCGGGGTCAGCTATATTTTGCCGCTCCCTTCCTTTCATAACTCACTTTGATCTCAGTTGAAATTCTTCCCTTTCTGTCATTTTTCAGCTGTACAGTTATTCTTTTAATCCAAAGGTCGGACTTCAGCCGTTTCCCAGAAACTGGTGAGGTCCAGGCTTTCCCTTCACTTCTTATTTTATTTTCTTTATAAATCTCTCAGACTTTTCTTGCCCTGACCCTTGGCTCTCCAAGGCCAGGGCATTGGCCAGTTTTATTCTAAGACATCCAGGCCACACATGCAATGCTTTATCTGCCGAGGATCAGATGCTGGTCTCCACCTGTGGGGCTGACACCGGTTGTAATCACCCTGTTGTAATCTTTCATTTTGTTCCTCATATGGGAAAACTAACATGCCAACTCTAAGACAGCTATTAATAAGATGAGGAGGCTATCTTGGGCAGGTGTTAGCAATATCTAGAGGTCTCCATACCACACAAGTTGAGCTAGCATCTTTCATTTTCCAGCCCTCTAGAAATCTACCTTTATAGAGAGAGTGTTGGGTGTAAACGCTTAGAGAACAAACAGATGAAGCGTACCAAAAGCAAGGAGGGAAGATAAAACACAGAAATCCTGGGCTGAGAAGTAAAGCAAAGGAGCAGCTGGGGCAGTTATGAGAACTCCCTCCCTCAGCCACTGAGAGATGATTAGCGAAGCTCATTATCTGGCTTCTTATTAGGGTGAGCATGGTTTACGAGAAGAGAACTGCTCCCTCTAGTGGTCGGGTAGCATATTTCCTGCAGATCCTGGAAGGTGAACAGAGATTCCACAGGGGCTGCAAGGAAGAGAATCAGTGAGTGGAAGAGAATCAGCACAGGCTTTTAATTCGGGGCTTTGCTGATTTTTGTCGAGAAAGACTACATAGTAGCTTTAATTTATCTAATTGTTCCACTCAGGGCTGGGGGAGGGGGGAGGCGGGAGATCAGCTTTATAATACGTTTCTATTCCACATCACAGTCAATGAAGGGGATGTGGAAGTCCGAGAAGAGGACAGCAGATAAAGGATCATCTGCAGGGCCTGGTGTCCCCTCCCTGGTGATCACTGGCCCTGGTGAACCCCAGGGCCCCGCTGCACACACTACGGAAGGGAGAAAGCCATGCAGATGATGGAAGAAACCAAGACATATTTGCAAGATTGGCCTTCTACAACAAAGAGGTTAATCGACCCCATTCTAGAAATCCATAACCTTTTAAAGGGGACTGAACATTCGAGGACAGTTCATTTTTCTGGGAAATTCCACTGAACTCAGGAGAGGTGTTTCTTTTCTTTGCCTGAAGACCAGGGCCTGGCCCCTTTGCTCTGACCACTCCCACTCTACAGGAGGATCACTGTCCTTCCTATAAGAACTCTGAGGTGATGTCTGAGACACAGGATAGACAAAGCCATCGTCAACCAGGCCAGCCCTGAGAATCTGCGAGCTGGAAGGACCAAGAGGCCCACTCTCCACAGAGGTTTTTAGTCCCTGTTAGCCTGTTGCTGGGTGGCTTCAGTTGCTAGTACATTTCTTTCCCTGGGAGCTAATGCCAGGCTTTGCTCTAACCAACAGATCTTGCAGGCCTTACCCTCTGCATGCACACGAACACCTTCCAGTGAATACTTCAGATGACTGGCTTGTCCAGCAAGGTCTGAGAAAGGCTGCATGAAGGAAAGGTTACCTGGGACAGATAAAAGCATGCAGTGAGAGGAGCAGGGAGGAAACTGGACAGAAACCGTGTGTGCAATGGCTTCTTGTGCTTAGCGTGGTTGGCATAGTCTCTGCCGGGCTGTGTGTCTACATGCCATATGAGCACGAGGAGAGGCAGAGCTGCTGGTGGACTCGGTGCCCGGCTTCCCAAGCAGAAAGAGATGCTGGAGATACTCACAGAAGGCCAAAGTCAGTGATCCTGAGAGAGTGTCAGAACAGACAGGCAACATTATCCCCATGGCTGGGAATGACTGCCACGCTGGCTGGGGAAGGTAATGAGTTCATGGAGGGACCCTGTGCTATGGTATGTGCTTGCAGTTAAGAGAAACATGCTCAGGACCTGAAATAAGAGAATTTCTGTAAGTTTACAATTTTTAAGAAAAGAATATTCATCTTAATTGTCTCCCCCGACCTCCAGAGATGGTTCACCTTTCAATACACACTGAGTCCCTTCAGGCCTGGGGCCTCTGGAATTACAGTCGGCTAAAGTGTGTCAGCAAAGATGGGAAGGACTTCAGAGCTCCTTCTCCAAGACCCACATTATTAAAACTGATCTTGATGGTCAAGTCTTGTGGGAAGTAAGAGTCATGAGTCACAGGAGAAGGGGGGAGGGGAGGGAAGGGGTAGAGTAGGGAGGGATGTGAGACTACCAGCAAGAAACCCTTTAATCAACCCACAAGGCCCAAATAAGACTCCTCCTATTGCAACGTGGAGATTTCCTGGGACTACTGGCTTGGCTCTCAGCAGGGGGTACGTCACAGAGAACTAAAGCTTGTGGGATTTGGGAATTTGTTCCAGCTCCAGAGTGCCCCACTTCTTGCTTTCCCTGTGGCTTTCTTGTCTTGTGGGATAGTTCTGTTGAGGACGGAACCTAGCAAACACCACAGAGTCCTGTCAGCAGGAGCTGCAACTTAGGGAAGGGGAACAGGAGTGCAGACATCTTGAAAGGACTAAATACTCAGTTGAGGCAGCACTTGAGGACAGAGGAAGGGCTTCAGAAGCCTGGGTTCCATTCATAAAATACAACTCGACCCCCTGGTCAGATAGGAAGCACAGTCATTCTTCAGACTATAGGCCAGTGGACAGGCCCCAGGCTGGTCACTGGAGGTGCTGTGGGGTGAGATTATGCTCAGCCATCTGAGGTAGGCACTCAGCCCTGGCACAAAATGGCCAGCTCAGTTATCAGTAACTGAGTTGAGCCTCAGTTCCTTGCTAGCTAAGTAGGAGCACTTATTCAACCCTGCTTCCCATTCTGGGACGCCATGGCCTTCAGTGAGCCAATGTCTGAGAACGTATGTACCTGCTAACCAAGAAAGCACTCTGCTGTGGGATACCTCTGTCCTGAGGCAGGAAACAGTCTATTGTCTTTAAGAATGGTGACAGGCATGGCTGGGCTGAGGTAACAGGGATGCACAGGTCTCAGTAAGGTTTGTTGGTGATGTAGGATGGGGTGCTCTCCTCTCTTGACTTTCCAAAGGGGTACTAATTCTGGACAGGCCAGTAGCACCAGGAAGGAGGCTGTGCTTGGTCAGTGGTCCAGTTGCTGACTTGGGCAACAGCAAGCCTGAAGTTGGGATGAGAGCTGCATGCATGTGACTGCTTGGTTTTCAGTAGGCCCGATTAGCAGGTGCCGGTTCCCAAGGAAGGGAGTCATCAGAACAGAGCGATGCTCAAAGGGCCAGGGGTGACGTTCTAGCATCCTGGGTACCAGGTGGTACGCTTTATGAAGGTGAGACTGGGGGTCCCTGGCGGAGCACCACCCAGCCAGGTGCACTGCTTGCAGCCGCAGGGGAGCAGGAGTGTTATCGACTTCCCAGGAAGCCTGTGTGTCTGTTGGCCACGCGGGTGCAGGAGGCACAGCAGGCAGTCTTGTAGTAGTTGTAGACACAGAGGCGCGCCTGGACCACCACATTGCAGTTGTAGTACTTGTCCTTGCAGTTTTCATCTATGGTGGAAGAGAACAGAAGACACTCCTGAGCCCAAGAGGCAGCCAGGACCAGTGGGAAGAGAAGAGAAAGGGTGGGGGACACAGAGCTTCATCTGGGTCCTATGAGCACATACAGAGACCAGAGTAGGATGTCAGGGAGGTCCAGGGAGGGGACTAGTTAGGGCTCAGCAGAAGTGGGAAGGGAGTAAAAGGGGGTAATGAGGGGGTAAAAATGACCCCCACATAATGTATGAGCTTGTCAAACAATAATAAGAATAAAAGATATTTGAAAAATAAGTTGAAGAGCAATTGAAGAAGCTATCTGACGAGATTTTTGCTTCCCTCCAGAGAGAGAGAGATGGTTGTGAGCATGCCTGTAATCCTGGCACTTGGGAGGCTGAAGCAGGAAGACCTGGAGTTCGAGGCCAGCTAGAGCAGCGTAGTGAGATGCTGTCTCAAACAAATAATACTAAAGTAGCAATCATGATGAAGAGGTGGCACCAGGATGGTGAATGCTGGTTTTGAGGGATGGAAATGGCCCATTTTTATGTCTTGTTAAAATAGGTTTAATTGGTGCTGCTTGCATGGGCATCAGTGTTGGGTTATTTACCAGAGCACAGGCAACTTACAGTGGCTACAGCACCTAAGAGAATGAGTGACTCCTTCCCCAGCCACCAAGAACACCCACATGGTGCAGTTCCTTGGCTATCATGGGTATGGTCTCACCAGTTCTTCCCCCTTCACCTAGTGTTCTGGTCATTGAGCCAGGACCTCACAGACTGGCTAGACAGGCTGGCCAGCAAACCTCAGGGAGCCTTCCATCTCTACCTCCTTAGAGCTGGGGTGACTGCACCCAATGCTCTGCACCCAGCGCTCATGTGGGTGCTGGGGATCTGAACTCAGGTCCTCACGCTTGCGCAGCAGGCATTTTCCCCACGGAGCCACATCCCCAGCCTCCGAACCTTTCCTCATACTTGAGCTGTGCGCAACGGTGTCCTTCACTGCTGTGTGGCCTCTAATCTTAAGAAAATGTGTAGACTTTAAATATAGTTCCTGGCCACTTGTTTGACAGTGAACTTGTGCATTCATTTTTATTACTGGGGAGGATATATCCATGTAAATATATAACTTACCCATTTTCCATTGGTAGACATTGTTTCCATTTTTTCCAGTTATAAATAATGATCTTTTAAGCATTTTTGAAAGTCTTCTTTCCAGGTTTTAAGATACATACAGTATTACTAGATGTGATGACTGCCTTCCAAACTATGTGAAACTATTTGTATTTCTCTTGGCAGAGTAGCAGAATTTCATTTTTTTTTTTACAGGGGGATGGGAAGAAGATGGGGTCTCATGTAGCCTCAGCTGGCCCTAGTACTGGAGAATGACAGTGACCTCCTGATCCTCCTGCCTCCATCTCCGATGTCTGGGGGGTGATCCCAGGTGTGTGCCACCACAGCTTGTTTATGCTGTGCTGGAGATCAATCCCAGGATGCTGTGCATGCTAGGCAAGCACCCTACTAGCAGAAGTACACCCCTGGACCAGCAGAACTGTCCCCACCCCGTGCTGTATTTTTTTCTACCTAGTGGGTGCAAAACAACCCTGGGGTGAGGTGTTGCCGCTCAGGTTCCCTTTGCCGGGGGGGAAGCTCTCTTTTTGCTCTTGGACTCAGAAAGGTCTCTCTATGCAGTGGATCCAAATCTTTACTGGTTCCTGTGTTGCAAGTAGCTTCTCTGGCTCATAGCTCTTCCTGGCGCTTCCTTTATGAGGTCACGTGATAAGCAGACACTTGACATTTTAACATTATTGGAATTCTACTATTTTCCTTGTGGCTTGTGCTCTGGGGTTTTTGCTTAAGAAATTCTTCCCTACTCCAAGCGAAATTTGCTTTTCTTCAAAGTCTTTTCTTAAAGTTTAAATTTTCTGATTACATTTATTTCCCTAACTCACTAGGAACTGGTGATGGTGATGGTAGTGTTAGTGTGTGTGTGTGTGTGTGTGTGTGTGTGTGTGTGTGTGCGTGCGTGTTGAGAGGCAGGGATTCAGTTTGACTGTTTCTCCATATACATAAGAATACACGAACTGGGGAGGCAGAGGCAGGTGGATCTCTGTGAGTTCGAGACCAGCCTGGTCTACAAGAGCTAGTTCCAGGACAGGCTCCAAAAAAAGCCACAGAGAAACCCTGTCTCAAAAAACCAAAAAAAAGAAAAAAGAATAAAAAGAATACACAAACTGTTTCATTACCATTTGTTAAGTGGTGCATCCTTTCCCCACACTCATATGCTGATCCTATCACATAGCAAGCGTCTTCGGTTCATCTGGGGACTTTCTATTTTATATTTTTAGCTTATTCTTCTGTCCCTGTGCCAACATGCCTTGATTTGTGGCAGGGTAAGTCTCCAAACACCATTCATCCTCAAAATTGCCCTGGTTATCCATTGCTCTTATTCGATATAAACAATTTGTTATATCCTTATAAATAATTTGACATATCCAACTCATATTTGATATATCCAATTAAAAAATCCTGTATGGATTTTGATAACCATCACTTGAGTGCTGGGGAGCTGGTGGTTACTGTGCAAGCCTGAGGACCTGGGTTTAATACCCAGGACTCACATGGAAGAACTGGGCATGTAGTGCATGCCTGTAATCCTGGTGCCGGGAGGATGAGACATGTGGATCTCGGAAGTCTGCTGGATGGCCAGCCTAGCCTACACAGCCAGGCACAGGCCAGAGAGACTCTATCCTTTTTTTTTTCTGGGAAAAATCAAATTTTAATATGCAAATGTTTATATAATACAGCAATGGAAAAATCTACAGTAGGCACACAATCTTCTTGCTTTGAAGAAAAGCAAATTTCTCTTGGAGTAGGGAAGAATTAGAGGTGATGAGTTCTAGATGCTTCTCTAGTGTAGTGAATGTCTAAAATAGTCAATGAGAAGGCTTATTTATATGTGCACTTGTGTCCACCTCATCCCAAATACTGTACATGGAGAGACTTTATCTTAAAGTAAATACAGAAAAACAGAAGACGGGATGTGGGAAAACATTTGAGGCAGGAGGACTGAGAAGAAATCTGGATAGATACATGGCTGGGTCATGTACCCAAGCTATTTATCTGTTTGCCTTGGCAACACCACACAGTTGAAGTGATTTAAATTCAGATAATCAATTGTTCCTTGCATTGCTTTTTACAAAATACAACATCAAAAAGGAAAGTTATCTCAGGCACACAGACATGGGTAATTAATTAAAGATGGTGAAAACGGCCATATCCTTGGAATGGACTGTGTAGGTTTCAAAGCAAGAAGTGGCTGCCATAACCAGTTTGTGTATGTAGGCCCATGTCTCAGCCAGGACATGCATGTCAAAGATCTCTCACTAATAAGATGTGAGAGGAGTTTTGTTTCTGCAACAGGGTTTTCTGTGTGCCTTGAACTTGGTAGTAGGAGAGGATGACCCTGATCTTCTGATTCTCCTGCCTCTACCCTGGAGGGCTGGAATCAAAGGCACTTGCCACCATGCCTGGTTTCTGTGGTGCTGGGATCAAGCCCATGGCTTTATGCATGGCAGGCAAGCTTTCTGACACTGAGCCCCAACTGTGATTTTTTTTTTTTTTGTCAAAAACCACTCTGGTTTGGTCTTCTAAACTTTATGGTATCTTTCCAAGGGGGCAGATGTGTATCACTTCCAATATAAAACCCAATAATGGGGAAGAAAAGAAAATACAAGATTACTAAAATGGAGTATACAAACAAAACTTTGATGACCTTTGATGTATCTCAAAATGACTCTGTCAAAGATAAAGCTGCTAAAATGTCAAGACCAAGAGCATTATGAAACTCCCAGGAAATCCCAGTGGGTTTTGTAGTCCGGAACTGTGGAATTGTTCCGGAACTTGGGAATTATAATATCCCAAGCACCCAGTACCTCCGCCATGGCTGTGCACAAGATCACAGAGAAAACTGGCTAAGCCATTTTTACACTGGATGACTTGAGAGAGCTAGAGGGGGCCCCTTTCTCTTTTCTCCCAGATGGGAACCCCAAACTCACCAACTTCAGGGACACAGTCCTGAGGGTTACAGGATTCTCTCTCTTCTGGTTTCAACTGGGGGTCGCAGAGGCTACCGGGGGTCATGTCATCTGACAGACACCGCACTTCCCGGACCCGGAATCCGCCCTGACAGCTCTTGGAGCACTGTGTGGCAAAAAGAGGGACATTTCTCAGCAGGCTGTTGGATCATCATGCCAGAGCAGAAGATCAAGGGGGAGAAGCAAACATCGCCAAAAAGGGAAACTGAGCACTAGAATACACCCTGCAAGCTTGCTGACCATCTCCAGTACCCAGCAGGTCAGACTCCTTATCCTGTCTCCCTCTCACTCCCACTCCTTGAGGTGTTCGGAGGGAATTCTGGACTCCTGTCACAACATCCATAATATTCTAACTTATGGCTGCAAAAAAGAAGGAGCCTGGAACAGGAACACGTCCCATTGCTGCACCTTATTATTTCCAAATCTATATATTTAGTGATTCTAGTCCCATTTTTGAAAATTTTGATGAATCTTATCTATTTTAAAAACAGTTTTTCGGCTGGGCAGTGGCGGCACACACCTTTATTCCAGCACTCGGGAGGCAGAATCAGGCGGATCTCTGTGAGTTTGAGGCCAGCCTGGGTCTACAAAGTGAGTGCCAGGACAGGCTCCAAAGCTACAGAGAAACCCTGTCTCAAAAAAAAAAAAAGAAAGAAAAGAAAAGAAAAGAAAAGTCACGTTGGAGGGAAGTAGAGATGGATAGATATGAAATGCAGTGTGTAAGTGTAGGACATTTTCAGATGATAAATAAAAAGCATTATTTAAAAAAAAACTAAACAAAGGGACTGGAGAGATGGCTCAGAGGTTAAGAGCACTGACTGCTCTTCCAGAGGTCCTGAGTTCAATTCCCAGCACACACATGGTGGCTCACAACCATCTATGAGATCTGGTGCCCTCTTCTGGCCTGCGGGTGTACATGCAGGCAGAACACTGTATACATAATAAATAAAAAAATTAAATTAAATTAAAAAACTAAACAAAACAGGAGACTGGAGAGATGGTTCAGAGGTTAAGAGAACTGGTTGCTCTTCCAGAGGACCTGGGTTCAATTCCCAACACCCACATGTCAGCTCACAAACACTGGTAACTCCAGTCCCAGAAAATTTGATGCCCTCTTCTGTGGGTATTACATACAGGTGGTGCACAGACATACATGTAGGCAAAACAATCATATACATGAGATTAAAATGAGCAAAAATTTAAAAATAACAATAACAAAAATCTCAGGATCCATATCTCAGTCATACTTTGAAGTTAACTGATAATTTTATGATTCTAAATCGAAACCCACAGGTCTCCCTTCCATTGTCTTATGCATCCTTATTTTTAACTTTTAAAAATTACAACAAATTTTCTTCAAGACAGGTTCTCACTGTGTAGTCTTGGCTGGCCTCGAACTCACAGAGATCTGCCTGCCTCTGCCTCCCAAGTGCTGGGATTAAAGGCGTGCGCCACCACTGTGCCTCACTCTCCACTTTATCTTTGGGACAGGATCTCTCACTGAGTTTCCTGAAGCTCATTGTTCAGCTAGCCTGAGTCCCAGGGATCCTCCTGTCTCCACTTCCCCAGGGGTGGGTTGCAGGACTTGCTGCTGGGCTAGCTTACAGTGTAGTACATTTAACATTCTCTTAGAGTCCCTTCAACCACCATTTTCTGCAGCAATGTTTGTCAAATCGCAGCCCAAACTGCATCTTGCTTGTTAAACACACAAATTTCTTAGCCAGGAGGGGTCCAGAACTGGTCTTTTCTAGCAAGACTGCCAGATACACCCCAAAGCTCAAGAATCACATGCATTATGAACACATCTCTGTAGAAACCCAAATCTGCAAGCTTCAGGATCCCCTCATTATGACTTCCTAGAGTAGATGCCACAGGGGATCTAGCATCTCTTCTCAGGTTGGGCCCGGGACCCTGCCTGAAGCCATCTATGGTGACTTACCATGCTCCATTCTGTGCTAAACCATTTAGCTCCACAAGGCTTGAGGTGGCAGGCCTGCTGGCTCGGAGGCTTCTCCAGGAATGAACATTCATAAGGGTCTAGCACTTCAAAGATGTCTGTATTCTTTCTAACACAGATCACCTCCCTCTGCTGTGTCCCACTGCCACACTCAACGGAACACTGGAGAAGAAGCAGAGACAGACGGATGTCATATCATGCAAAGGGGAAGAAAACCATGCTCCTGGAGGGGTGTCCTCAATTCTTCCACAGTGGCACAAGAAAAAGCAAGACAGAGGATACAAGAAGAGAAGTTGGCACAGACCTGGTAAAGTCCATTGCTAATGAGGAATATAGGGGCCGGAGGGACAGTTCAGTGGGTAAAATGCACGGAAAGTGCATGCTGGGAGGCAGAGACAAGGAGAATCCTGGAGTCTTGCTGGTCAGCCACGTTAGACAAGTAGTGAGCTGTAGGATTAGAGAGAGAATTTGTCTAAAAAAATAAAATGGAGAGAGATGAGGAGACACTGACATTGGTCTGTGTCAGTGCTGGGACAGCATCTTGGTGCAACTGATACCTGACCCACACTGCAACTGTCTCTGGGACCACAGCAGCAGCAAGAGTCAGAGAAGACGGGCCAGGGCCTAGGCCCCAGTGAGTTCTCAAGGGCATGGAGTGATAACCGGGGATGGATCCATTTTTGCCTGTGGGTGACAGTAACCTGGGGGGGGGGGGCAGTAATGGTGGTGTCTGCAGGGGCTTGGGTCATACAAGCTGGCGGTCCCATGACTAGCAGACCCGCTCCAATCCAGTTTACTGTCCCATGTCTGCTGGGTGAATGTGGGCCATAAGCATGACTTCTTGGCACATGGTTAGGGACAAAGGCATGACACATCTGCCAGGTAAAAACAATAAACACAGAGAGAAGAGATCTAATTTTGACTAAGTACTTCCCCACTGCCAGCCATGGGTGACACCTTGTGTGACTGACTCCTAAGCTCTCTGTGACAGAGAACTTTGACTGTCAACTTGGCACAACTCCATCAGATTGGCCCGCGGGCATTTTCTTGATTTTAGTTGAAGTAGGAGGGCCCAGCCCATTGTGGGTGGTGCTATCTCTAGGCAGGTGGCCCTGGACTAAAAAGGTAGCTGACTGCACCTAAGGGAGCCAGTAAGGAGCCGGCCTCAAAGGCTTCTACTTCAGTTACTGCTTCCACCTGTGGCCCAGAAGCGTGGATGAAAGGAGTCCTCTCCTCCCCAGGTTGGTTTTGATCAGAGTGTTTATTACAGCTACAGGAAAAGTAGGCTACCTCCTGAGAGCCCAAGGAGAGTGCCATTGTCCTCTGTGTTTTAAGACAAGGACACAGACTCAGGGAGGTGAAAACCTCACCAAGTCAGGAATCCCATGAGACTGGAGCTGAGTTCAGTTACACAGGCATCCAACTGGGACACTCACGAAACTAGCACTGGAAATACTTCAACCCATTCTCTCTGAATCTTATGAATTTTACAGATTTTATCAATCAAAACATTAAATGAAATCAAAGAAAACATTTCCGCATACTGCTCCATAAAAACAATCATTATAAAGTGTATATATGTATACACACACACGTTTCAAGGGTGTCATGTAGTTCAGGCTGGCCTCAAATTCCCCATGTAGCCAAGGATGATCTTGAACTTCTGATCTTTCTGCCTCTACTTCCCAAGTCCTGGGATTACAGGTGTGCACAACATGTCTGATTTTGTGTAGTGCTGAGGATTGAACCTTGGGCTTTATGCATGTTAGGCAAGTTCTCTATCAACTGAATATGAATATATATGCATAGATATACATATATTAATTTATGTGTATGTGAGTTTTACCTGCATGTATGTATGTGTACCACATGAGTGCCTGATACTCACAGAACCAGAAGAGGGTATCGGATCCTGGACTGGAGTTAATGATGGTTGTGATCCACCATGTGTGTACAAGGAACTGAACTCAGGTCTTGGCAAGAACAGTGCTTTTAACTGATGAGTCTTCTCCCAAACATCCCTCCAGCCCAGTTTTTACATTTTCATATTCTCTCATTGGCTACTGTATTATGTGCACCTAGGACACCCTAACGACCATTGTTATTTTATATATATATATATTTGAGACAGCATCATGTGTAGATGAGGCTGGCCTTGAATTTTCTATCTTCCTCCCTTAGACTCTTGAGTGTTGGGATTACAGGTGGGTCTCACCATCCCCACTTGACCGTTGTTATGGTTACAGGTGGGTCTCATCATCCCTGCTTGGTTGTTGCTATGGTTATGTGATATTTTCCTGGGTAATGACAAATGATAACATCTTAATGTCATGAACATTCCTGTTGAAGAAGTATTTTTTCCTTTGGATAATTGCTTTTTTAAAATTTTATTATAAGATAATATGTAGTCCTGGTTCTCCAGGAACTCGCTATGTCAACTGTGCTGTCCTTGAACTCACAGAGGTCTGCCTGCCTCTGCCTGCCTCCTCTGCCTCAGAGTGCCATGACTAAAGGCATGTGCCACCATGCCCAGCTGATGACTACTTCCTTAACACTGACCCCCACGGTGGGGCGGCTGAGGAAAGACAAACGGCCACCTTCTGCCTCCCGCCCTTTGCTGTCACCTTGCTTCCCAAGGGGCCTGTATCAGTTACAGGGCGAAGCCAGCCTATTTGATCAAGGTCTGTCTTTAAAGCTACTTTAAAAAAGATTCTCTATGGAGCTAGAGTCTGGCTAATGTGTAAATCATGACCTTTCAGCCAAAAAGGCCTTGGAGAATCAGCCAGCCCTGGGAGCCAGATGATAAGTGGGCTGAGAACTCAAATCCAGGGCGGTGCCAGGGGTTGGTGGAGTACGGGCTGTGACAGGGTAGTCAGTGTGATGGCTCTCTGTACTCCTCAGGGGTTCATGTTCAGTGTTGGAACTAGCTCATCAACTTGTAAGTTAGTCTAGCTTCGTTATTATTTGCTCTTTATAATGTACAACTCGGAAAAAAACCCCTATGTGTTTGATGTATGTGTATGTATGCAGGCAAACATGTACCATATGCATATGTGGAGGTCACACCAAGCTTGCATGTTGGTCCTCACATTCTACTTTGAGGCAGGGTATCTTGCTGTTCTCTCTCTGTAGTCCAGGCTGGCTGCCTGCAAGGCTCTGGGGATTCCTCTGCCTCTGTCTCCTAGCTCAACAGAGAAGTGCAGGGATTACAGGTGAGTGCTACTGTGTCTGGCTTTCACATGGATTCTGGGGAGTCTAATTAAGCACAGGTCCTCATGCTGGTGCAACAGGCACTTTCCTTGCCGAGCTATCTCTCGGGCCCTGTCTCCAGATTTTTAAATGGAAGCTTCTGACATTGTCAAGTACTGACAAAACCAGCTTCATTCATGGTAGTGACGCAGCAGCGTGGCCAACCTGTGGCAGGGATGACCACTGGCTACATCTACCGTATGCCTCGCACTGGGCTACTCCCAGTAGCACTCAAGTACTACTCAAGTGCTTAAATGTAGTTCAAGTGCTTAAATGAGCACACAGTAGGTGCGCACTGAATCTTGTTAGCTGAACAAGGTGCTTAGGTGAGCACATAGTGGGTGCACCTGTGGGCTGAACAAGGTGCTTAGGTGAGCACATAGTGGGTGCACCTGTGGGCTGAACAAGGTGCTTAGGTGAGCACATAGTGGGTGCACCTGTTGGTTGCAGCTTTTCCCGGTCATGGCAGCAGTGAGTAGCACAGTTAGATTTAAAGCTGGTTTCTGATCCCTCTGCTATGTTGTCTCTTGCCAGGGACAGACAGACGGACCCAAATCTGGCAGCTCCTCTGACTCCGGGGGACACAAAGATGTATCCAGCTCTGGCCACTCACCTGACTCCAGCTGCCAGAGAACCACTCCACCTTGCCTGTGCAGGGCCCATTGTCACACGGTGTAGTCTCTGCCGGCCTGTTGTTCCCGCAGCCTTCCAGAGGCAGACTGCTGACGTGGTTGGTCATGCACACCACTGTGCGAGTCCTCACACCAGCCCCACACTCGGCTGAGCACTGTGAGACAGAAGGAGGGCGTATGAGTGCGGCCCCTGCGGGTTCTGGGGATACTTCCAGATGATGCCAAGGACTTACTGTCCCTCAGACTCTACAGACAACTGACAACCTCTCTCACACATGACATACTTCCGCAACAGGACATCTCTGCCTTATCTATTACTCTTGCCTTCTACAGTTCCAGTTACTCATGGTCAAATATAGTTTTTTTGGGGGGTTATATGGGAAAATTCCAGAAGCAATTCATCAATTTTAAGTGGCTGCAACCAAACCATTCTTCTGGACTTAGGTTCCAGTATTTTAACCCATGCCCTATTCTGTACAGAGTCAGCATGGCGGCAGTCCCCTGGTCACATGAGAGCCCTTGCACATGGCTCCTTCTTCCTGGATGCCCTTCCCTTCACCAGAGACACCAGAATCCTTGAGGGCTGGGCTCAGATGCCCTTTCCTCTGTCAATCATCCTTGCTTGCCCCTTTAGCATATTTGCTGCAGCCTCCTAAATCACATGGTATTCCCTATCCCATTCCTTCCTTTGTTTCTAAAATTGTTTAACAATTTTGTGTATGTGTGTACAATGCATAAGTATGTATATATGGTGTGTGTGTGTCTGTGTGTGTAGAAAGGGACCAGAAGTTCATGTTGAGTGTCTTACTCAATTGCTTTCCACTTTGTTTTTTGAGCCAGGGTCACTCACTGAACCCGCAGTGCACCAGTTTAGCTACACTGGCTGACCAGTGAACTCCAGGGATCCATCCCTCTAATACCAGCTGGAGAGAAGAGAGAATTTCTGCCAGCAGAGGTGGGGAGTTGACTGTGAGATGATTAATTAAACAGCCTTTTCCTCCGTCGCTTCTCATGCCTTTGTCACTCTCCTGTCCTTACCATCCCTCAAGGGCCAACCCCCTTTCTCTCATCTAGTAACTTCTTCGTATGTTTCCTCCTTGTTAGAGCGGACACAAACCCTCCAGACAAGCTCCTTTTTTGCAACCTTACTTCTTTCCTATGAAGTTCCCTTTGCCACAAAACATATTAACATCAGATTAAAATCTGTCTCTCTGGTTCAGCAGTTCTCAACCTGTGGGTTGAGATCCCTTTGGGTTGAATGACCAATGGAAAACACAGATATTTATATTATGATTCATGACAGTAGCAAAGTTACAGTTATGAAATAGCAAGGAAAATAACTTTATGTTTGGGGGCTACCACAACATGAGGAACTGTATTAAAGGGTCACAGCATTAGGAAGGTTGAGAACCACTGCTCTAGGTAACAGTTTGTCACTTCAATCACAGGCTAGAGAACCTAAGGACAGAGGGAGTGTCCTGCCCCCACCCCCCCTCAGGGTCACATTGTCTTTATGACTTCAGCTCTGTAGCACTGTGAGAAATCTGAGACAATGAATCAGCTCCTTGGGTTAAAAAGAAGCCATTTGTTACAGTAACTGGAGACATTTTTTTTGTCCTAGCCTTATGTGATTTGAAGTTCAGGACTGTACAACTCAAGGTGTTTAAAAATCTCTTGTAAAGAATAAAAAGCAACTCAAGGGTGCCGGAGAGATGGCTCAGAAGTTACTGGTGCTTGCTAGCTGGGTGTGGTGGTACAAATTTTTAATTCCAACACTTGGGAGGTAGAGGCAGGAGATCTCTGTGAATTTGAGGCAAGCCTGGTCTACACAGTGAGTTCTAGGCCATCCTAGACTACATAGTGAGACACTGCGTCAAAACACCCAAAACAAAACAAAAAAACAAACAAGCAAAAACAGAAAACAAACTAATAACCCACCCCCGCCACCAAAAAACAAAACAAAACAAAAAAAACCCAAGTGCTTGCTTCTTTTGCAGAGGACCCAAGTCTGTTTCCAGCACCCTCACTGAGCATATCACAGCTGAATATAATTCTACATTCATAGGATCTGATGGTCTCTTCTGTCACGTGTGGTCACCCGAATACACGACATCCATACACATACACAAACACAGATTAATAATAATAATAATAATAATAATATTAAAACAAATCTTCAAAAGTAACCCAAATGTTATTTATCTGTCTCAACTTTTCCAAACATTTCTCCCTACATAAAATGTACACATTTCCACCCAACAAACAGACTTAATCTGGGGCAGGTGGGCTCTCCAAATCCCCCAGGTGCTTAGTTGATCAAAGATGGAGCCAGGGCCCAGTGAGAGGACCAGGACGATGAGGCCTGAAGAAGGAACTTCTCTTTATTACATCAGAGCTGGGAAGGCACGGTAGATGTAGATCTGAAGGGGGTTTCCCAGGCCTAGGGAGTCTGGGGTACCCTCACACAGCAGGGACTAAGCTGCACAGATCTGTTCTCGGTCCCCTAGACATGTTTCTGGAAGACAGGCCACAACTGCTGGGTAGGCAGAAAAGAGACAGACCCTAATCACATTTGGAGGGTGACGAAACAGACACACAAGGATACCTAAGCAATGTCCCAGTGAGGGTCACTTCCTCACGACAGCAATAGTTCCGTGTGTGGCTCTTGTAACTATTTAACACTGGGTGGCTTCCATCTGCTGTTCTCCACCCTGTTTTTATTGTTCATTTATCTTATTTTGTGAGAAAGGATCTTATTACGTAATCCTGGCCATCCTGAAACTTACCACATAGAACAGGTTATCCTTGAACTCACAGAGATCCACCTGCCTTTCCCTCCTGCATGCTGGGGTTAAAGGTTTGCACCATCACGTCCGGCTTTACGCCTTATTTTTTCAGTCAAGGTCTCTCACTGAACCTGGCTGGCCAGTGAACTCTACCTCCCCTGAGCTAGTATTACAGATTCCATCACAGGATCCCATCATGCCTGACTTTTATGTGTGTGCTGGGATCTGAACTCAGGTCCTCATGCTTGAGCAGCGATCACTTCACCGCCCTCCCAGCCATCTTCTCAGCCCTTACCTTTTTTTTTCTTTATTTTTAAAATCAGAGTAAATACATGCAAGAGCGCTCATTTCAAACATGTCCTCTTCATCTCTTTCGTGCTTTGCCTTACTGGGTGACTCTTTCTCCTGTCTATCCTCAGAGCTCCCTTTTCGTAGAAGTTCCAGTTTTGTCCCTGATAGATGAAGTCAGTCAGCTGCTGGCTTCTCTTGCGTGTAGCAGTGAGCAGAGTGAATCAGTGTATTTGCCTTTGAGTTTTCTCTACTGGCCAGGCTTCCGGGACGGGGGACAGTGTGTAACAAACACGCTTTTAGCTACTAACACACAGGCCAGTTCACAGCATGTCTACTATATTCCAGCCACAAAATCTATGTAGTCCTCTCCCGATCTATGGAACGCTGAGGAGAAGGAAGCTAATTTTTTTGCACCCCTTACTTAACTGCAGAGACCTTTGGTTCTCAAGGGAGTCTAACCTTCTGCCAAAGCTAGCGTTGCAGCTGGTGGTCCTCTGAGCAAAACAGCTGCCATCTTTATCAGCTCAGCTTACAACTGGGCCTGAGGAGTGTTGACACTCCCTCAGAGAGGGAGGGAACAGGGAGGGTCACTGGACTTTCACTTAAGGGTTCAGCCATTGGCATGCAATTCTTCTCTAACTACGCATGGCCTAGGGCCTCTGAGCAAACAGACAGGGGAGGGAGTAAGTAACTGTGGTGGTTTGAACAGGAATGGCCCCCAGAGGTTCATATATTTGTTCATTAGGGAGTGGGTATTACTTGGCAGGGGTTAGGAGGTGTGGCCTTGTTGGAGGAAATCTGTCTCTGGGGTGGGCTTTGGGGTTTCTAAATGCTCCAGTCAGGACCACTGTCTTGTCTTCCTGCTGCCTGTGGATCCTGATCTGGAGTAGAACTCTCAACTTCTGCAGAATCTTGTCTGCCCGCATGTGCCATGGTGACAATGAACTAAACCTCTGAAACTGTAAGCAAGTCCCAACTAAATGCTATCATTTATAGAAGTTGTTGTGGTCAAGGGCTGGA
>JAQHUG010000003.1:21189214-21229652 GCA_028555095.1 Dicrostonyx torquatus
GCCACCACTGCCCCGCTAGTTGCTACCTTTAACTCTGGGTTTCTTCTTAGGTTTGAGCCTCCGCCCTTTGCCCTTCAGTCTTCCTTGCAGGACCTGATGATTGGGGCTTCAGGGTGGATCCTTCCGTAAGATTTCCCATAACTGGTTCTCCCACCTAGCTCAGGCTTAACATCAACTGTTGACAGGTCATGACCTCACCGGGTTACCTTCTATGATGCACCCCTTCCTCCCCCATCTCTCAGACCCTCTGGAAGCCTATTAAAAGGAAAGGGAAGCTCATTATCTTGCCTTGGACCTGGCACTCTTTAGTCTCTTTCCTTGTCCTTGTTGTCAGGCTTCCTAGATGACATTTCCTTTGGGGCCCTTGGTTTTTCCAAGACAGGGTTTCTTTGTAGCTTTGGAGCCTGTCCTAGAACTAGCTCTTATAGACCAGGCTGGCCTCGAACTCACAGAGATCCGCCTGCCTCTGCCTTCCGAGTGCTGGGATTAAAGGCGTGTGCCATCACCACCTGGTGAGTAGTGCTCTCTTGCTGGATCCCTCTGCCTCTTTCTCTAGGCACCATGGCTGCAGCATGCTAATCACTGGTGTTATGACTTTAGCTGCCCTTCCCCGAATCTCTCTTAACCCTCAAACCTCTGGCTTTGGTCCCCTTTTACCTAATCCTTGGTCTCCTCTCCCCTGGAGTTGCTATGAAATTCTGGGGAGGCAGTCCTGCTCCTGGCACACTCTGGTGAGTTCTGAAGAGTTTATTCCCCTCCCTGTGCTGTCACTTGGGCCATCTCAACTATGCATTCTGGAGAGATGACTCTCAAGTTACATTTTGATTCTAAGATCCTTCCTGTGTGGTGGCACTGTCCTTTCCATTACCTACTAGAACATTCCCCTGCCCATTTCATATACACCAGCGTATCCAAAATTGTGCACATCTTTTTCTCTTCTATACTCATTTTCTCCTGGCCACTGACTCAGTGTCTCCCTAATCACCGATC
Source organism: Dicrostonyx torquatus (assembly GCA_028555095.1). Classification (NCBI taxonomy): domain Eukaryota; kingdom Metazoa; phylum Chordata; class Mammalia; order Rodentia; family Cricetidae; genus Dicrostonyx; species Dicrostonyx torquatus. Next base: position 21,190,205 of record JAQHUG010000003.1, read on the forward strand.
TGGAACCTGATGGTTTCCCTGGTAACTCCCCAACCCGTCTTCCTCATTCTGTCAAAAGTGGTCCAGAATTGCTGCATGCTGAGGCTGAGCCCACACTGTGACCCACATTCTGGTATCTCTGGAGGCTTGCCTAGGGAGAAGGATTATACTTAGGTAACAGCTCAGTTAGAATTGGTCTTCACTGGCTTACCTGGGACAGACCAAGGTAACTCTCCTGTGTGGGCACTGATGTCCTGCATGATATATATATATGTAGGTTTTTTTTGAGACAGAGTTTCTCTGTAGCTTTTGGAGCCTGTCCTGTCCTGGAATTAGCTCTTGTAGACCAAGCTGGCCTTGAACTCACAGAGATCTGCCTGCCTCTGCCTCCCAAGTGCTGGGATTAAAGACATGCGCCACCACCGCCCGACCCAGATATTTATATTATGATTCATAACAGTATCAAAATTACAGTTATGAAATAGCAATGAAATAATTTTATAGTAAAGGGTCACCACAACAGGAGGAACTGTATTAAAGGATCACAGAAGGTTGAGAACATTTCTTGAGACTCTGGATGTTATCCCTCATCCTGGGAGCTGGTCCCCAACCCACTGCTCCTTTAGTATTCACAATTATTACCCTCCTCCCTCAGTCTTCTCTACCCCATCCAATTAGAGGCATGCCTTCCCTTTGGACTCCTGTCACATTTACATGTTCTTTAGAGCAAATTCCTTAATTACATCTCCCTTATCAGGTAGACCGACCACAAAGTCTTGGAGCAGGGTGCTCGCACCCAGCTCATGTCTTCTTGCTTTGATCCTCTGTGTGTACAGTAGGACGGATGAGGATCTAGAAACCCCTCCCACTCGATGAAAAGCTTCAAAGCTTGTAACTTCCCTCCGGCCACCACCTTCAGGATGAGCCAGCCGGGCAGATGGCAGCTGCTGGGGCTAGTAACATACATCTCCAGAACAGTAGCATCTAGAATGTAAAGGGACAAAGGACTGTCCATGAGTGGGAAGAATAACACCCGTCTAAGGTGCCCAGAGCTGGTGGAGACTCTCCTCTCCACCGTGGAGCCGTGCTTATGACAGAGGTCAATCCAGTGTCTGGAGAATGTGAGCCTGCTTATCTTTGGGGTTTTAGTTTGCTGACTGGGGTGCTTTTAGCATTGGTTTCCCTTCCCTCGTGCCAGGGATGCCTGTAGGAGACTGTACCAAATACTGGAAGGCTGTTTTAGGGGTGCCTGGCTTGCTCCCTCTCATCCTTCACTGCTCTGTAGAGCACTGCTCCTTCCTTTCTGATTAGAAACCCAAAGTCACTTCTCATTCCCTTTCCAGGTTAAGCTCTTTAATTAGAGTCCACGAAAATGGCATCACTGCCCCCCTTCATTGCTCATCTGTATCTGAGTTAGAGTTGAGTTTGCCTCCAATATTACTGCTGTTTTCATGGTGCCATGATCCTCCAGTCACCAAAGCCACTGTAGCTAGAGGCTCTGTCTAACTGGCCTTTGCCTGTCCAGAGCCAAGGGCCTGGTTCCCAGTGTTCTGAATAAATGAAATGTTTGTATAATGAAACAAACACTTAACTGACAACTGTACAATTTAGTGTAAGCTTATGTGCCCTTTTCATCTGGTCCCAGTGTGTGTGTTTGTAGTAGGTGATGACTATAAGAAAACGGTGTAGTGAAGTGTGGTGGTGCACACCTTTAATCCCAGTACACAAGAAGCAGAGGCCAGCCTGGTCTACATACCAGTTCTCGGCCAGCCAGGACTACATAGCAAAACCCTGTCTGAAAACAAACAAATGAACAACATCCTCCCGGTCAAAATGGTGGATTCCAACTTTTTGGAAACAGGATGCTGAAAGGGGAATGATAGGAGAAGGCATCTAATTTAGACGAGGGGTTTGGACTTGTCTGAGTGTGGAGAAAGGGCTGGCTTCATAAGTATAGAGAAGCAATATAAGAAATAGGGAGCATCCTGGGTGGAACCCCCAGGTCAGAACTTGGTTTAAAAAAGGAACTGACGGTCTGACTGGTTACTGGTTCTCACGACAACAAATGGCCGCGTTCATCCTTCTGGAGCTGGGCAGCGGAGGCCTGGCAATAATATTCTGCATAGCAGGAACAGGAGTTGGCTCTGATAAAACCCAAGGAACTTAACGAGGCTGAGCCCCACTCACAGTCCTAAATTGAATACTAGTTATTAACTGTCTTTCCCTGGGCCTCTTGTTCCATGTGTAACATGGAAGGATTGAACTAAGAAAGGTCTCCAAGGTCCCTTTAAGTGAAACAGTTTTTTACAAAGATCCAATTTAATTAAAACAATAAATTGGAAATGATGAAACCCATCAATTAAGAGCTTAAATAAGATGGGAACTTCTAAGGAGTCGGTGGCGACTTCCTCCCTTCTCCTCTGGGTGCTGTTCGAGGCTCCAGCCTGAGGGCAGTGGTGGTTGGGGTTTGTGGCTGAGAGTCTGCTGCTGGGCAGCCAGGAGAGCAAGGGCACCTGGTGCCTGCAGGGGAGCCACAGAGCCATCATCAGACAGTTCCCTTTAGTGTCCTCCGACGGGAATGAGGCTGGGCAGGCTCCGGATTTGATTTACAGACTGCATAGCCATCTCACCCCTGCCACTTTCATGCTCCATATGCTTTTCATTAGAACAATTTCAATTTTTTAAAAATAACAGAAATAAATCAGGATCATTTTAAAAAAATTAAGTGTCCTAAAATTGATGGAGGTTTTCATTTCTCTGTTTCCTCAGCCTGAAGGTCACTTCATGCCACCGACACAGTCACCTCCAGCCAGTGAAGGTCCCCACTCAGATTTTTTTATGCATATAAATGCAATGATACATAATTGCATTTAAAAATGACTTATTTCTGATTTATGTGTATGGGTGTTTTGCCTGCTTCTGTGTTTGTGCAACACATGTATGCAGTGCCTACAGAGACCAGAAGAGGGCATCTGATTTGGAGCTGAAGTTAACAAACTGCTGTGAGCAGCCATGTGGGTGCTGGGAATTGCACCTGGGTCCTCTGCAAGATCAGCCAGAGCTCTTACCGGCTAAGCCATCTGTCCAGCCCCTAAGCAGTACATTTAAAAAAGATATGAATAGGGCTTTACAATTCCTTTCATTCCAACATCACTTCAAAGTTCTTGACTAGATACAAAGTCACTCCATTATTGTCAGGGCTAAGGAACGCTTCATGATAGCATAGATGTACAAATAGTTAGCTAACCATTTTCTTATTCTTGATTAGTTAGCCTGCATTTTATTTTTTTTTCAGTTTGTAACACTGGTTGCAATGAACATTCTTGTGTGCTCATATGATTTTTTACTTTTATTTTTTTTGAGAATGTATGTGTGTGTGTGTGCATATGCTCATATGTATAAGCGTGTGTGGAGGCTAGAGGTTAATGTTTGATATCATTCCTTAGGACTTACCACCTTTTATCTTCTAAAATTGTTATTTTATTTATTATGTGTGTATGCCTAAGTGCTGAGAATCAAACTCGGGTCCTCAAGTTCTGCACTGTCCTGGTCACTATTGGAACTTGATTTTTTTCTCCTGTGTTTACATAATTGGGACTTTCCTGTCGGAATGAGCTATTCCTATCATTTGCCTCATATGCAGTGAGTTCTTTTCTTTTTCACCTTGGGGGTATTGCAGGAAATAGTTTTAAATATTAGAGATATTAACCGTTAGTTAGCTTTTTATTTTCTCTGTATTCTTAAATAGTTCTCAGTCTGCTATTTTCCTTTAATAGAGTCTTTTGACAAAGAGAAGCTACCAATTAATAAATTTTTTATTGGGGCTGGAGAAATGGCTCTGCCATAAAGAGCACTGGCTGCTTTTTCAAAGGACCCAGCACCCACATGGTGGTTCACAACCCTTTGTACCCCCAGTTCCAGAGGCTTTGTTGCCCTCTTCTGATTGTCTTGGGTACAAAGCACACATGCAGTGCACATACATACATGCAAGAAACATTCATATATATAAAATAAATAAATCTATAACTGTAACATTTAGATGTCTTACATGACATTTTGCATCTGTTTTTATTCAAAAACTTCTAGCCATTTTTGAATATTTGCTCTTCTAGACTTTAACATAAGATTTACTAATTACAAGTACATAAGATAATATTATTAACTATAATCCTATGCTGATATGCCTTTAATAATTGAGTCTTTGAACTCTTTAATATTTTCTGTTTATTTTCCCTGCCAGGCCCTGGCAATCACCACTCTGCTTTCTGGTTTAATTTAACCATTTCAGATACCTCATCTAAGTGGTACCCATGTCTGTTGCTGTTCCATGTCTGGCTTCTTTCACTTAGCACATCACGCATTCTAGGCTCATTTAAGTTACCACAAATGTCAGGATTTCTTTCTTTTCTAAGGCTGAATAATACTCAGTTGTATGGACATACCACAATTTCTTTACCTATTTATCCATCAAGGGACACTTAGGTCACTTCTACAACTTGACTACAAATAATTTTGCAACAAATACAGGAATATAGACATCTCTTTGATGTCTTGATTTAAATTCCTCTGGAATTTAATACATACACATATAGAAGCAGAACTTCTGGGTTGTATATTACTTCTGTTCGGAACTCTTAAAGAACTCCCACACTGTGTTCCATAAAGACTCCAACAATTTACATTCCTGTATGGGGTACCCAGAGGCCTCTTTTTTTCCAGATGCTATTCACACTTATTGCTAAAATTTTCGGTAATAACTATTCTAACAGGTGTGAGGTAAGAGTTCAGTATAGTTTTGATTTGCACTTCCCTAAAGATCGATGATGTTGAGTAACTTTAAACATATCTTTTCCATTATGGGAGAAATGTTTTATTGGATTTTTTTCTGCTTTTGTTCTGAGTGAGTTCCTTATGCATTTGGATACTTAGCTTGCGTTAGTTTTAGGAGTTCTAAATATTTTCTCCCTTTCCGTAGGCTGAACATCCATTTGGAAGGTTCCGCTGCTCTGCAGGCACTCTGCAATCTGATGTAATCCCACGGTCTTTGCTTACACTGTCTGTACTTTTGGTGCCGCATGCAAGGGCTCGTTGCTAGGCATGCTGCTCCAGCTGTCCTTGTGTCCACAGGTTTCCTCTTATGTTGGCTTCTAGGAACTCTGTGGATTCATATCTCACATTTCAGGTTTAAAGCCACTTTGAGTTACTACTTTGCATGTTATAAGATAAAGAATCTGATTTCTGTAGGCTTTGCATATGAATATTTGACTATGTCATTTTTTCGGGGGGTTCCTCCATTGTTTTTTTTTTTCTTTTTATTGTTAAAAGAAAAATTTACATTTACTCCCCTTGTCCCAGGCCCTTCCGCTCCCTCAATACCCCACCTCCCTCCCCCTGCTTCCTTAAGAGGGGGCAGGATACTCTGTTCTGTGGGAAGCCCATTGCCCTGACTATGTCATTTTTAAGAAGAGAGAGGAAAATAGACACTGAGGCCAATAACATTATTAAATACCGAAATAAAATATTTTCAGAAACCTTATTTCAGAATCTGGAGAGAACACGTCAGAGGACATAAGACATTCACATTCTTAGCTATGGAATATTTCTGAATAGCTGTTTTTTTCTGCTCCCAAAGGAAACATTTCCTAACTCTGGGCTTGAGTAAGCTTTGCAAGCGTTACAGTTTCAAGTGCATCTTGACCTCTGGAAGGCTGACTAAGATACGCTCTACTGTTTTAGTGACATCTGCAGCCAGGACCACAGAACCCAGCAGAGACAACTCAAGGGAAGACAGGTTGAGTTTTGGTCACGGTTTCAGAGAAATCTCAGCCTACTGTGGTGGGGGCAGCTTGGTCCACAGGGGAGGGAGCTTGTGGTGCCTGCTCACATGGCTCAGGCCAGGAAGCAGAGTAGACAGTCAGGGACAGATACTATTTCCCAAAGTAGTGGCCTACTTCAAGCCCTATCTTCTAGAGGCTCCATAGGCTAGAACCACAGGCTGGGACCTAGTTTTCAAAACAAAAGTGCGCACGGGACATTTCAGACCCAGACCTACACCTACAGGGATGACCCAGCTAAGTCGAGAACCTGTGCCTGGCTTAGTTGATCCCTTCACTCAGCTTTATCACCTTCCCTTCATAGTTATCCTTGGTCCAGAAGTTTGACAGTGACCCTAACGCTAACACCTACAGAACATTCTACACCCGTTTACACGGAGCAGGACTTACATGACATTGGTACATAATGGAGCCACTTTACACGGACTTACATGAGTTGACTTCCCGACTCTATCTTACCTCTGGAACTTTTCTGAGGCCAACTCCCAGAGAACCTTTTCAACCTCAGGGGTTTTGTGCCCTTCAGGTTTCCCTTATTTCACTTTGATACCCAAAGCACAGCATTGTAGGTATTTGTTAAACAAATTTCAGTCTCCTCTCCCCTGCCTCTCTCTAAGTCAGTTCTCTCTAGTATGTGGCTACCCTAGAACTCATTATGTAGACGAGGTTGGATTTGAACTCACAGAGATTCACCTGCCTCTGGGAGTGCTGGGATTAAAGGCGTGCGCCACCACCCAACCCTCTGTCTCCCTTTTAAACTCTGTTCTCTGAGGGCAGAAGTTACAGGTTCTAAGTGGCTCCATTATGTACCATAATAGGCACCGGGAAGTAGCAAGCACCAAATGGTTTTCAGAGCGTGCCATGGCACCCCATAGTCCTGGAGGAATCCTGAGGGAATTTTGTGGTGTGTGGAGGAGATGACCAGGTTGTAGAACCTGGAAATCTTTCTCGGGGACAGAACTGCCTTCTGTGTTTCTTCCATGTGCAACATTCTATTTAAATCTCACTATCATTAAATTAAAAAAAAAACAGTAAAAATGAACATTCATGGACTGACAAGATGGCTCAGTGAGTAAAGGTGCCTGCTGCCAAGGCCAGTGACCTGATCCCTAAAACCCATGTGGAGAAAGTAGAATGCTGATTTCCTCAAGCTGTACTCCTGCATACAAACACTGAACACACACACATAGACACACACACACACACACATAGACATACACACAGAGACACAGACACAGACACACACACAGAAACAGAGAGACAGGGAGAGATTTTGAAAAAGTTAAAAATTTAACAATCATGTATAGCTCACTTACAAACACATCTAAGAAAACACTAGGCTTCTAGTTTTTAAAGACTTCAAATATGAGATCATGTATCTTGGACTACAAAACGAATTTATATACTGTAATTGTAAAGACATGATGTCCTATATATAACCAATACTATTTCCCCATAAGCAACTATTCAGCGCAGCTTTCGTAAACAACATAATTTAATAAAAATCCCAAGCCAGAGTTACCAAGATGTGTCTCGCTTCCTTTTCTCATTTTACATGATGTATTCTGGAGTCTAAGGACCTGAATTTGATGATATTCTTTTATGTATTTCTAGACATAATTTTCCCCTCTCACCTTCCATCTAGATCCCAAATGTGGTCACAGGATAGCAGGATTCCTCAGCTATCCCCTCCACAGCCCTCCTGCATCTGCTGTCCCTGCGACCCTGGCAGGGGCTTGGTGGGGAAACAGTTGAGCAGGCATCCCTCACTGTCCTGAGATGAACACCATGTTCTACTAGTATTACTGTGTTCTACCTCCCCCGGCTCATTCCTGGTTTTGGATTCCATGCAGGCCTCTCGGTGTTCATACAGCTGTCCCTCATCCTCCCCTTCTACTCTGTTACCTCATGTTTTTGGGAAGGCTCCCCTGTCTCATTTCTCAGTTCCTGATTTGTTTATTTTTTCCATCTATCTATTGCAATTTTTTAAGGCTATCTCCTCTGGAGCATCTTCTGACATGTTTCTCCGTCCCATTTACTGACTTGTATCATGCGACCTTAACAGTGTCTCTCTGACTCGTTCTCTTCTGCCCTGCCTACTGTGTCCCCAGTCATGATGGAAGTCTCCCTGACTGCCCCAGTTTTCTCTCCCAGGGCTGTGGATTTCAGAGGATGCCTTTAAAGTCATGCCACTTTTGACTCCTTCATAGCCAAGAGCTCTGATCTGCTACATAATTTAATGGGCATTTCCAGACTGAAGGTGGGCTTCCTTGCATCTAGAAGCAGCTTTAGACTTTAGATCACACTGGTCCCTTCTCCCCAAGATGACCTTTGCTCATGGCAAAGTTCTATGTCAGGGCTGGTGGAATTATGAGTTCTCATTTGCTGGGGGGTGTGGTATTCTTTGTTACACCGTGTTGACGTTCTCTGTCCTCGAGTTATGTTGACAGGATGGCTTCAGTACTGTTTCATTTCTTCTTTTATGGGTTAGTGCAGGTGAGTGTGTGTGCATGCAGGCACAGGTGTCTGTGTGTCCCTGTGCATGCAAAGGCCAAAGCTCCAAAGACTGCTTTTCACTTTAGTTCTTGAGGCAGCTCTGCCGGCTGGCCAATGAGCTTTAGGGGTTCACCTGTCTTTGCCCTGCCCCCCAGGGTAGAGTTACAGAGGTACACCGTGGCACCAGTCTTCAGGAGAAGGCTGGAACTCTGAGCTCGGGTCCTCATGTTTACACAGCAGGATTTTACTGACTGAAACATCTCTCTGGTTCTGTTCTTTCTCCTTTCTTGACGTGCTACAACGATTGTGGAGGAAGATTAGGAGATGGGCACCCAGTTGTCATCCTCACCTTCAGCTACTTGGAAGTCCTTGTTTCTCTTATTATATGTGAAAGTAATTTCCATAAACAGAACTTGGAAATGTAGTGAGAACTTTGCGCAATATTAGTAAAGCGAGCTAACAATTATTAAGGATTTATAACGCTCCAGGCATGCCTGAAATGCTTCACCTATATTTTCTCACCAGATGATCACAGCTATTTTACCAGGAAGATACTTCTGATATTTACATCCTTATAAGGAAGCAATTTTGCAAGCACGTGCAAATTATCACTTGTAATTTCTGCAGTCTCCGGGGCAGCACCATTCATGGCACCGGACAGAGGAGGAAGGGTTCAGAGAGGTGAAGCAACTTCTCTAAGGTCACAGAGCTTGAACCTGGCTCCTGATCAAGCTCCCTCATACAAGGAGAGGAAAGTAACATCTGCCAGGACAGATGCAGGAGTTTGTGATGCTGAGCATGGTGGGAGGCAGAGCACCTTTTAATCTGACTCTGCTGTCTAAACTACCTCTCCTTTCATCTAGCACCCCAGGGCAGCAGGAGGGATGGCAGTAGCTGGGGCAATCGAACTTTCCATCCCTTGTGTGGTGGCCAGGGTAGAGGATGCCTGGTCCTCATGCTGTGTCTGTTTGCCTTCTTTTGGGACAAGGGGCATTTTGTGGTCAGGCAGGCCTCTCTCTTGGAACTGACGATGGACTCTGAAGTTGAGTAAGTAGAAACTATAGTTAGCCAAGTCCTTTACCAAGCTTGACCAACTCCACCCAGGAGCTGTGTCTCACCCAAGGCACAAAGCCTGACTATGAGAGAACCTCTGATCTCATTGCCCACTCACAGAGAATACATTTCAGAAAACACGCAGGAGAGCGCTAGGCAGCCAGCGAGAAGGACTACCATGGGAAGGGCTGCCATCAAAAGCTCCAAGTTCTCCAGTGCAAAGTGCTAATATAGAAACAAAGATGGTGTTTGAAAAACCTGCAGGTTGGGAGAAGCTGAAAAGACCTAATTAAATATGGTAAGCAAATTACTAAAAAACAAAAGCAATAAAGTGGCTTCTAGCACACAGGTGCTTTGGAATGGTCCATGTGCTTTGCCATGGTCCCGTGGTGTCTATAGCAGTGGTTCCCAGTGCTATGGCAAGGCTGTGGACTGCCACAGAACTCCCAGGCTCCTGACATAGTTATAAACTGTTACAACAGTGTGCTTGATCCACACACTTGGGATACAATAATCACCAGCTAGTTTCCTTTTAAAAGTTCACTTATTTGGGAGTACACGCTTTTCACTCTGCTAGAAACTGAAATAATTACTTGCAGTGTTATTTCTTATAACTGCATGTGAATCTGTGATTATTTCAATAAAAAATTCAATTAAACTATACAGCAAAGGGGAAAAAGAAGTTGCCAGGCAACTCAATGAACAAATTGAAGCAAAATGTTTAATTCTTGGAAGGCTTAATGAATCGTAGCTAAGAGAAAATATCATGACCCAAAGCCATAATGAAAGACATGCCAGATCTTTATTAAAAGTCAGTGGAGACAGCAGGTCTTGGAGACCAATGATGAAAGTTAGACAGACTCAAATCTACAATTTAGGCTAAACTAGATCACAGACAAAAGTGGCCAAAGATTAAACATCTAAACATCTGGAATGAGAAGAATTGACTGTAACATTATAAGGACAAAGTCATATGAACACGCATCCAGCTATTGGTGGCTTTTCCCAATGGAGCATCTCACCATGAGTGCCTCTCATGTGGTCCAAACCCCAGGGTTGAGCCTTGTCTGAAGGGGGATATTCATACTAATGTCTACTCAGAGACTCACTTAGATACTCATTTTTCACAGCAGCTCTTGCTCAGGTGCAGGGTTTCTTTAAAATGTATTTTAATTTTATGTGTATGTTTTCCCTGCATGTATGTATGTTTACCATTATGTGTGCAGTACCTTGAGAGGCCAGAAGGAGACATCAGATCTCCTGGAACTAGAGCTAAAGATGGTTGTGATCTACCTTGAAGGTGCTGGGACAAAAACCTTAGTCCTTTACTGAGAAGCCAGTACTCTTAGCCTCTGAGCCATCTCTCCAGCTACTCAGAATTAAAAAAAAAAGGCTTATTTTTTAAAAAAAGTGTCTGTGTGTTCATGTGTGTATGTGGGTGTGAGCATCTTGCAAACAAGGAGGCCAAAAGAAAGCACCATATTCATCAGCACTGGAATTACAGACATTTGAGGGATGTCTGGCTTGCTATGTGGGTGCTGGGATCTGAACTCTGGTCCTCATGATTGTATAATAAGCACTGGCCATCACTGAGCCATCTCTCCAGCCTTCTTCTTCAGATCTTTGCTGTCAGTGAACCAAAGGAAGTGTTTCATGAGAAGTGGCCCTTCTTGTACCACCCAGGTATGTTTCCTGGTGAGGGATTTCCCCACATGGGCAGCAGTGGCATCCGCTAGGGAGTGTCTCTGATTTTCTTCTCACATACCCCACATTTCCCTCTCTCCTCACATCCTGAAATCAATAGTGAGTTAGCATCAGAGTTTATTCAGTATCCAAACAAATTTATTTCCAACCACACAGAAACATGGCAGGAAACCTAAGATGTTCACTTTTCTTTTTAGAAGAAACCATGAAGTCATGCACATTGCTGGTTTAGAAATGACCCCAATTCCCTTTTAGGTGATTATTCTTTCTGTAATGGCATGTTTTATGGGATGAAAACTCCAGGAAGATGACATATAAGTAGAGTTTAACTGTGTAGAAGGTAATTTTAGGCATTGACTATCCAGCCGCTTTTTACTGGAACATGAGAATAGGTACACAGCAGGGTGTCTCACTGCCAGGAATATAGACAGCAATATATCTAGCAAGCATCCAGAGCATATCAGTGTCACCTCTGCCTCTCTCCTTGCTCCTGCTGCTTCCCTAAAAATGTCTTAAGATACCAGAGCTAATATTGGACTCGGATATCTGTTTATTTCCCCTCACACATGGCACAGAGAGGAGGTGGAAGGTTGACCAGCTGCAACATTAGATTTTGGTGGCTGAACTGAGCTCATTGTGGCTGAGTTTTGACCTTCAACTCCCTGTGTCCTGCAGATCAGAATATTAAAACCCAGTTAATGAAAAAGATCTACAAGAAACTGTGTCTTGTCCAAAAATACAGCCTTTCTCTAGTTAAATCACCTTGGTATCCAACAACAGAAGTGTAGAGTGGGATGAAACATTTTGAAGAACGGCTTTGAAGGCATCATTTCTGCACTTTACAGATGTGGAGTAGCATCTCAACCGAGACTAATAAGCACTTTGAAATTAGACTCGTGATCATTTGTATGTGCACATCCAGTGTGGTTCCTTTATCAGTTTGTGCCTGGATATCTGGAACACTCATTGGTACGTATCAATGCCCTGGTGTATTGTAATCCTTTGGGAGGGTAGTCTAGGGGAGGTGCTGGCTACTGGCATCAAGAATGCACGTCACTACTTGTTACCCTCAGACAACATTCCAGCTGGAAATTTGCCCCACCCCACCACACTGTTGTTCTGTGATTAGAGGCTTAACCTCTGGGAATCTTGACTTCTGTTCTATTTTTATTGGCCTATGGACAGATTATACCAAAGCTTCTTGTGTTCATTGTGTCTAGCTCCCAGGAGTTCACCTGAGCCTTGAAGCCATCATGACTCTAGGACATTTCAGCTCTAGTCTGTCTTGTGTTAGTGGGGAAGAGACTGCCAATCTTCCACTCTCTAGGACCAGACTTCCCCAAGAAGGTGAGCAGAGGTGCACCTGACCTCCTCATCAGTAAAAGCAACTGTGCAGAGACTCAACTGCCTGCAGACACTGTGCCAACTCACAGACTCTAAGCCATCCAAAACCCCACTGTATATGTGAAGGGGAGGAGCTTCGTAGTCTTCCAGGAAGATGCCTAAGAGCCACAGGCACTAAGGAGCAATTACAGAGTTCAAACCCTGTTGCCAGGTCCCTGGCTCTCCAATGATGGTATCTCTGAAAGCTCAGTTGCCCAGCTGCTTAAGGAAGTTGCTAGGAGCTTCCATACCTGAAAGGCCTCAGAAGATCTGGAATTTAGATAGAGAAAATGTGTCTATCTGACACTCACTCAAGGGGAAGGAAACAGGAGTTCAGTGGGTTGCTATGGATGGAGTCTAATGGTGTGAGCCCAACGCTTGCCTGCCAGGTGAAATGGACATAAGATGGCCAGGGGCAGGAAGATGGGGAGTAGCATATGATTCTGTAACAACTGTCGGAATTGAGGATGAAATGTCAGCGTGAATGACACAACACGAAATAAAACGGGAAGAACAAAGAAAAACTGGCAGGGGTAATCACTCCAAGATGTTAGCATTTCACTCTCCAAAGCAGCCTTTAAAAATTTATAGGCAGCTCGCAAAAAGGAAAAAAATACTGAACAGGTAAGTTAACAGAAGAATGTTATTTTTAATTATGAAAGTTTTAATTTCCCCTGTCCCCCGCTTCATTATTTCTGCTAATAAGCTTGTCATCTGGGCTGGGAAAAGGTTTTATGACCTGGAATGACAGTTTTACACGTTGACATTTTACTTTTCAGTTTTATGAATCAAATGTAATGTGGAGTCTCTTTAAAAATTAGGGTGCCATTCAGAACATTCCCTCGGGATGACTTCACTCAAGCATGCAAATGCGCTCATCCTTAGGGTGAAGGCTGGGTCTCCGTGGTGACTAATTACATGCAAGCACTTAAAGGCAGAAAGGGAAAAAGGGTTTTATGCCACCTGGGAGAACCAGCAGGGAGTTAGGGGAAGCATTCTGGATATGGTTTCAGAACAGATGACTGAATTATAAAGGTCTCACACCAGCCACTAAATCAGAATCATGTGCTAAATCTCTACTGCATACAGAACATCCAATTGGGAACGGTGGGGAAAAGCAAGCTTGTGCTCAGAGGAGCTGTTTAAGGAAAGCGGAATGTAGACTCAGTTAGAAAGTAGAATATGTATGAACACGCGTGAATGAAATGAACACAGCTAACACGGAAGCCTTAACTGTGGCCTCAAACAGACTAGGCTCATAGCGGACTCAGTAAATATCTGCTGAACGAAAGAAAAATAGAGCGGATGACAGAAGAGGCATTCAGTGCACACAGGTGTAATTGCCCTGGTGGTTTGCAGATGTTTGGGCATTACAGATCAGTTGGAGATGCTTGCTTTTAAGCTTAATTTGTGAGCTTAGCCATGTCCACAATATATATATTTATCATCTATTTTATGTGTGTGTGTATGTGCGCACGTGCATGTACGCCATATAGGCCAGTTGATGTCAGGTGTCTTACTCTCTCTTTGAGGTAGGGTCTCTTGTTGAAGCTGCAGCTTACTGACTAGCAAGCTTCTGGAATTCTCCTCTCTCTACCTCCCCAGAACTGTTTTCTAAACTTGCCATGTGGGCTGGAGAGGTACACCGAGGGCCTCATGCTTGTGTGGCGAGCACACTCTACTTTCTGAACCATCATCCCAGCTTTAACCTTCTAAGTGGCAGTTCATATTGTATTTTTTTATGTTTTTCCTGAATGTATGTATGTGCACCCTGTGTGTACTGTACCTGGAGTCCAGAAGAGGGTGCTGGATCCCCTGGACCTGGAGTTATGGGTGGCTGTGAACTCCAATGTGGATGCAAGAACAGCTGCTCTCAAGCGCTGAGCTGTCTCTTCAGTCCTCTTTGCAATTCTGTATTAGATTAGACCTTATGTGAAAATAAAGCCATACAAATATGCATGTTCCCACTGGTGTGGAATGGTGCTTCAAAGAGTATGTTCCCCAAGATCTCTTCAAGGGTCCATGAGCTCATATCTGTTTTATTATAACATTAAGGTATTATTTTCCCCTTCTCCCTCATTTTCTCATGAATGTAGAGATGGGATTACAGGGTGGATTACTATATCTAGCCAAGACGAAAATCTTAAGATTTACAGTAGTACTCAAGATGTTGTCTTCAAAAATTTGTTAGTGTGTGTATGTATGTGTATGTATGTGTGTGATGTATGTGATGCAGTTGTGTTACATATATGATGTGTGTTATGTGTATAATGTGTGTATATGTATAGATATGTGATGTGTATAATGTATGTGTTATGTGTATGATGTATGTGTTGTATATGTGTATTTTGTGATGTGTATGATGTGTGTGTGCTATCTATGTGTGTGATATGTATAATGAGTGTGTTAAGTACATGATGTATGATGTGGGTGTGTGATGTGTAGATGTATAGGGTGTATATATGTGTGATGTATATGATGTACATGTGTGACATGTATGATATGTGTATATGATGTGTATGTGTGTAATATGTATGATGTGTATGATGTAAGTGTGTTTCTACTAGTTATATTTCTGTTGCTGTGGTAAAATATCATAACCAAAAGCAACATAAAGAAGGACTATATTCTGGCTCATGGTTCCAGAGGATAGAGTCCATCATGGAGAAGGCATGAGCTGGAGAAGACATGGCATGGAGAAGGCATGGCATGGTGGCAGAGTCAGGAAACTGGCTGATGGCATTTTTCATTTACACACAGGAAGGAGAGAGCAAGAGAGAGAGAGAAGGAGAAGTAGGAGAGAGGGAGAGAGAGAGAGAGAGAGAGAGAGAGAGAGAGAGAGAGAGAGAGAGAGAGGAGCAACTGTAATCCCAGCTCTGAGAGGCAAAGACAGGAGGTTTTGGTGACCTGATGGCCAGCTGGTGTAGATGAATTGGTGAGCTCCAGGTTCAGTGAGAGATGCTACCTCAAATGGAATCGGTTATAGAGAGAATAAAGGAAACACCTGCTACAGACCTCTGGCCTCTGCACACGCACGCGCGCACACACACACATACACACATACACACACACACACACACACACACACACACACACACACCAACCATCACTGGCTGGGAAAGTGGACCTATGGGTAAATGTTTGCTGTGCAAGCGTGAAAACTGAAGTTCTGATCCCGAACCCATGTAAGTCAGCTGACTAGATCTTCCCTTTTTTGATGATCAAATTTCCATCCAGCTAATTAGAAGATAGCATCAGGGTTAACATTGGCCTGGAATTCTTGAGCCAGTTCTAGAAACAGCCAGCCTGTGATTCCTCCCAGACTTGTTAAAAACAGAGGAATTCAACTTAGAGCATGGGTATGGGATAGAGTGGGGCCATGCTGCCTGCTGAGAACCCGCTGCTAGGATCACGCCTTTCCCCAGGGTGAGGATCTCAATGCCTATTAACCTTGGCAGTCCAGAGCACACCACCAAGTAAAGAGCAATGGGGCTAGGCTCCAGTGTGCTGCTTCCAAGACAAGGAATGGGTTCAACCTCTTCCAAACACAGCTCAGATTTCTCTTGTGTCCACCCAGATCCTGAAATGTCCCATCTACCTTTCCTCTTTTTTTTTTTTTAGCTTCTCAAGATGTCAAGTGCAGCTCAGCCTGTCACGATCCTGTAGTAGTTATTTTGTGTTACAGTGTGGCTTTCTTCTTTAGTAGATACTACATGCACTTATTAAAAATCTTAAACCCACAAACAAATTTATTGACAGGTAAATTTATTACTTGGACTCACTAAATCCACATATCAGCATCTTTGCTAGACACTTCTTCCTATGGACCTGGTTTTCCTACAGCAGTAACTGCCTGTTGTCCTTTTCTTCTGTCAAGACTAACATTGCCTTCAGGGGTCGGGCACAATCCTGTTACACCCAGTTCTAGTCACCATCTCCAGTGGCTTGACACTGGGCAAAGATTTGACTGACAGGATGTAATTTGGGATGAAGGTGTTTCCTATAGCTGTGGTCTCGGAGGTCGTCGTCATGCCCATTTGGTATAAGAACCATGTCTACAGAATGGTCACTCACATGCCTCCTCCTCTATACTGCAGCCCATGATGTGGCTTCAGGCAGACATGCTCTTTTCCCCACTTCTGACAAAGCCCACACATCCTCTAAGAGGGGCTGGCAGACTACAGCATGGAAACAAAACACAGCAATGGAAGCATGGCTTAAAGATGGAGTTTTTCCAGAGCACAGCCATGCCTGGCCATTCTCATCTTGTACACTCCCATCCAAGTACTAACCAGGTTCAACCCTGCTTAACTTCCAAAAATCAGAGGAGTTCAGGGCAGTATGGCTGTAAACCATCCTCTCATTGCCCATAGCTGCTTCCTCACTTTGCAGGGGAGTAGCTGCAGCAGAGACCCACTGGCCTGAACGGATTCACGTATTTACTCTATGTCATTCCAAAAACAAAACAAGACACAAGTAAGGATTGTTGTGGACTATTATTTGAAGATCTGTTACATTTGTTTATGCTGTGGAACGTTTGTTTAATGATGCAAAGATGTGTTGTATTCTTTTATGCTGCATTTGTTTAACTTTGTGAATCTGTGTTATTTTCGTCTGTCTAAAACACCTGATTGGTCTAATAAAGAACTGAATGGCTAATAGCAAAGCAGGACAAAGGATTAGTGGGCATGGCAGGCAGAGAGAATAAACAGAAGAAGAAAAAGAGCAGAGAAGAAGGAGCAAGAAAAGGAGGAGAGGAGGATTCTAGGGGCCAGCCACACAGCCAGTCAGCCACAGAATAAGAGTGAAATAAGATACACAGAAGTAAGAAAAGGAAAACGCCCAGAGGCAATAGGTAGTTGGGATAATTTAAGAAAAGCTGGCTAGAAACAAGCCAAGCTAAGGCCAGGCATTCACAAGAAATAATAAGCCTCAATATATTCATTTAGGAGCTGGATGCCAGCCCTCTAAATGAACCTAAGAGAAAAAAACAACCAACAATAAAAGATGCCAACACTTTCTAAAAGCCTAGCTCAAAGGCTATACCTCTCTTACTGTGCCTCCCTGGATTGCCTTGTTTCAGTACAAGGGATGGAGAAACGACTTCTATGTCATTAAAGGAGTTCCACGCAGTCTGTAAACATATTGCCAGGCAGGGACCTTGTGTTGCCTTCTCTGTAATATGCTGTACTTGGCAGGTGCTTTATGTAGCCATTTTTTTTAGATTAATGTTTTACACAGGTATCAAAATCAGACAACTAGCAGTGTTTTACTTAAAGGAAAGCGTTTCTGATTCAGATGACCTGAATATTAGACAATGAAGGGAATATAAAACCTGGACAAGATGGCACATTGTGCTCCCCAAACTAACAAATACAGGAGTGCCTCGGGTCATAAAGGAAGTTGATGGGCAGGGCTAGGTGAAGTCATTATAAGAGCTGCAGATGCTAAAACAGTGGGGCAAGAGCTAATCCAGGAAGAGTCCAGTTAGAAAGAAAAGTGTCGAGGCCGGAGGATGCCCAGGGGTTAAGGGTTAAGAATGTGTACTGTCCTCACAGACAACCCGGGTTTGGTTTCCAGCACCTATGTTGGATGGTTGACAAACCACCTGTCACTCTACCTCCAGGGGATCTGATCCCCTCTTCTGGCACTGCACTCAATACATATCTTCCTTACCCCATTAAAAATCAGAATAAAATCTTTTTAAAAACAAAGAAAATAATCATCTGAGCCCACTTTAGAGATCTGAAGATGTGGGAGAGCAGAATCCATGAGTGCTCTGCTTAGGGAAGATGGTAAAACTGCCTTGACTCCTGGTGGAGAAAGGGGGAGGAGTAATGTCAGGCAGAGCCCCTGTTTCTAAGCTCTGACTCTCAGAGAAGGCAAGGGAGAATCAACTGAGAGCAGTGACCTTGGACGGGTGTCTAGCTGCCTGCAACTGGAGGTAAGACAACTTCAAAGTTGTTTTCCTCAGCTGTCAATTCTCCTGACTTCAACCATGTTCACTGAGTGCTGCTTAGCCAGCTCTTCCTGGGCTTTAGCATAAATAGCCTTAAGCAGTTTCTCAATGATCTAACATACTGCAGAAGGGTAGAGCTTGACTCAAAGAAGGAAGACTGAAGCACATTTGCAAGTGGGTTATGGATGGATTTTAGAATTAATGTTCTGACTCACAGATAGAGATCCTGCTCTACTCTATATCCAGGTAGGAGGAGCCTAGAGTGTGACTGGCAACCCTGCAAGATGCTGTCTGGAGGCACAGGGAGGGGAAATAATGTTCTTACTGGGTTGAAGGTGTCAAATCTCTCCCATAAGAAACCCAAGAACAGGCTCGTTGTAGGGGCATACACCTTTAATCCCAGAACTTGGGAGGCAGAGGCAGGTAGATTGTGAGATCAAGACCAGCCTTGTCTACAAAATGAATTCCAGGCAAGCCAGGGCTAAATAGTGAGATCCTGTTTCAAAAACCAACACCAAGCAAACAAACAAAATCTCCAAGTCCCAGCTCGCTCAGGGGCTATTTTCAAATTTAAGGGGATGTTTTCCTTGGTATCAAAATTTTGCATATTTTGGAGACAGACAATGCAATTTAAAGCAGAAACAAACTATAGCTTAATTCCTCCCCATAAGACAAATATAAAACAAACAAGCATTTCCAGGGTATAGGTGCTAACTTCACAGCAGAAAACGTGGAAAGAAAATGAGCCTAAGGACGCAGCCAGGGTGACTTCATTTTGTTCCAGCATATCTATCTGAAACCTTGTCAAGGGCAGAGGGACTGGGAAGGTAGGGACACGTGAGCCTCTGCAAACAGAGGTGGGGACACATGAGCTCTCCTAAATCAAAGGGAAGGACATCACCAGGCTCCAGGTGGAAGTATGCAAGGCAAAAGGAGGTCCAGGAGCACTAAAACAAATGACAGCGTCTCTCCAAACCACAGCAGGAGGGCAAGGTCTCCCTGGCATGGGATATTTGTTTTGCAAACACTGGATTTTGTACAGCAATCATACAAGTTTATGTTGAAGAGGAGGTAAGGACAGAGTCCATATTAAGAAAAATAAACCCCCCAAATTTCACAATCACTTTGCTCATCTTCCAGAAATATGAGGAACGGACAGCCATCAGGGTGCCATGGTGAGGCGCTTGTGATTTGACAGCCTCCTGGGGTTGTCATGAACTGTCACAGGTAACTAGGGGGGCCACCAAGTCTATTTCAGCATCTGGCTCTGACGTCTAAGAGGAGAGTGCTGGTGTCTGTCACAGCACCTGCTTAGACACTCTTTCAAGGGCACAGTTTCTGGGGTTTGGGGGGAGCAATCAGCAAAGTGGTTCCTGTGTGAATGTGAACATTGAAGTTTGATCCCCAGCAGTCCTGTGAAAAGCTGGGCACAGTACTGTGTGTTTGGTATCCTCAGAACCAGGAAGGAGGTGACAGGAGGACCCCCTAGGGCATACTGGCCAATCAGCCTAGCTTAATTGGCCAGGCCCAGGTCCCAGTAAAAGGAATGTCCTGATCAGTTTAGCCTGTGGGCCTGTCTGTGGAGGATCATCTTGATTGATAATTGATATGGGAGGGCCCAGCCTACCATGGGTGGCACCATTCCCTGGACAGCTGGCCCTCAGATATGTAAGAAAGCTAGATAAGCATGGGCCTGGGGTTTGCCAGTGGGCAAGCCAGCAAACAGTGCTCCTTCATAGTTTCTGCTTCAAGTCATTGCTTTGATTCCCACGTGACTCTCCTCAACACTAAACTATGATCTGTAAACGGAAATAATCCCTTCCTTCCCATCAGCTGCTTTTGGTCAGAACGTTTTACTGCAGCAACAGAAAGGGACTAGAACCCCACCAGAAGTGAGCACTGTGAGGATGAAATGAAGGAGGTGGGGGATGTAGAATTCCAACAGGGCCTCCGCATCACAAGTGAGGGCCAGGATGCGGACTAAGACCACTTCTCATCCCAGCTCCTAGTCCATTCTGTGGACTTGAGAGAAGGAATGTCCAAGGCTGGGCTGTTTGTCATCAAGGAGTGAGTGGCCTCACAGAGAAAGGGCAATAAAAACTGTAAGTGCCAATATGGGGAAAGGTCAAAGTCCTGTGAAAACTCCCAAGAGAAAGCTTACTTTGTTTTTTACTTTTCTTCCTTTATTCTTCTGCCATGCAGTAAGGACTCCAAGTGTCAGAGGGTAGGCTCTGAGAAGATTTTTCAGTTGAGGCCCCTGCCAACCAGCTCAGAGAAACCCCTCTTGTGAGCGAAAAGAGGGGGCTTGGGCTGGAAGCTAAAAATTCAGAATGAGTCATTGGAAAGTAATAGTGATGGCAACTTAGGTATGTTTTTTAAATGAATTTTATGAGTATGGGTGTTTTACCGGCATGTACCTCTGTGTACCACATGTCTGCAGTGCCCGTGAAAGTCAGGAGAGGGCGCTGGATTCCTGGAACTGGAGTTACAGAGGGTTGTGAGCCACTGTGTGGAGGCTGGGGACTGAGCCTGGGTCCTCTGGAAGAGCAAATGGTGCTCTTAACCACTGTGCCATCTCTCCAGCCCCTGATTATAATTTTTTAAAGCCACCACTCGAATTCATGTCAAGGGTTCCTCTGTTTTCATCTAGTTGTTTTATAGTCCCACACTCCTTATTTAAGTTTTATCATTAGTGTGTGCATGTGTACATGATGTATGTATGTATGTGTGTGTGCCAGGGTGCATGTGCAGACGGCAGAGGACAACTTCTGTGGAGTGAGCTATTTTCTTCCACTCGTGTTTTATTCCCAGCACCCACATAGCACACATATGTAGGCAAATATCCATACACATAAAAACAGATCACAACCTCAAAAAGAAAGGATCTAGCAGCCTGTGTGGCTACAAAGCAAATGTATGAAACAGACTGCACATGCACCAACATATTTAATCAGTGACATGACGGAAAGAAAGATGTCACATATCAAATCAACAAAAACTGCAAAATACTTAAAGATATACCTAATAAAGCTCACAGAGTTGACAGAAAGAAACCCTATTAAAACTCATGATCCAGGATTTATACCATGTTCCAGAATCAAAAGACTCAACACTGTGAAAATGCCCCTCTTCTACCTCAAATTAACCTATACATTTACCACAGATGTACGGCAATTACAGGTAAGATCTCAACGGGTTTTGTGGATTTTGACAAGATACCTTTCCAGTATGTTTGGAAGAACAGATGCATAAAAACACACAAGAATATATAAGGCAAAACCAAGGCGAGCAGGCGAGGAATTGAGGAGGGGAAGAGAGGTGACCCACAAGCGTGAAACTCACCACAGAATAACAGCAGTCAACGAAGGGGAGAGGAAAATAATTGAGAGGAAAAGTTTAAGTAGAGATTGGGGAGAGGAGAAGGCAGGGAGTGGGTCAGAGAAAACTAAGGCTACAGGAAGAAAGAGGCCTTATGTAGGAAGTAACTAGTTTGTAAGCTAATTTAAAATGCATTTATTTAAGAGAGAGTTTGAACAAGTACCAGGGATGGGTGAATGATGTTCTTCTAAGAAGGCATGGGTTATTAGAAAATCCCACTGCCAGACAGGCTATCTTCCCACGTTATTGGCTAGGCAAGCCCCAGGGACACCCCAAAGAACACAGAGTATTGCCGTTGCTATTTGCTGTCTGCCATACCTAGATGATAAGACCCTATCACTGAAGACATCACTGACCTTGGATATAGGACACAGAAGTCAACCCTGAACTGACTTTATTCCATAAAGGATAGTTTATATAGTTCCGGAAGGTGTATGCAGGCTCCTGGGAGAGAAAAAAATACCAGTGAGCCTACCCAGTGCTGGATTCTGTGTGGACCTGCATGGACCCAACAGGGAGCTGTTAGCAAGATGTGCCCACTGGGGCAATGGTGGCATGAGGCTCTGGGGGTAACCAATCACGTTCTGATTGGATATGAGCCACAGGAAGGATTTCATGTCTGGTATTGTAAGTTTGGTCAAAGCCCGTGATTGGGGAGATCATATGCCTATTGTTTTGCTAAATGGTCATACTGTGAAACCACACTCTAAAATTTATGTTTGTATCTACAGATTTGTACTGTTCTCAACTGTGGCGATATGGGCGTCTTTGAAACGGGTAGTGGTCAAAATGCTGAGAACAAATAACCCTGAGCATTTGGCTTTGGATCTGTATCAACTTTCCACCACCCGAGACACAAGGAACTTTATGGAAATGGCAGGCAGAAAGAACATAAGAGCCTGTGGATGGAGAAGAGAGCTATGAACGGCTGACTTCTGGAGATGACCTGGCTGTTGCACAGCTGTGGTTATCCACACACCATCAAGCCAGTCAAAATTTCAGTATGGACAGGGAAGGACCCCAAGGAGCTGTCTATTGATGATGGATGCTGAAAGAGGGCTGGACGTTCTCCTTTGTGGATATGCATGCTGGTAGGTTGTTCATGCTCCCATGAAGAGCTGCAGGTTCATGTACGGTATTAATTGGGCTCAGGGGTTATTAATAATAACAAAAATTAAATAAAAAAGTACACGAAGCTAGGATGGAGATGAGGCAGGGGTACTGAGAGAAATTGGAGGGAGGTAGTAGTGGGCAGACACAATCATTATACATTATATAAATGTATGGAATTTTCAAAGAGTAAAAATATTATTAAAATGATAATAAATAAAAATACAATGATAGCAATGCAAAGACGAAAGTAGAAGACATCAGCACATCGATGGATGTACACCTAGGGTACAAAGTATATCTATATATGTTTGTATGTAATATGTGGTATAGATGATAGTTCATATTAGTGGGGGAAATTTGATAAATGGTTTTGAGCAAACTGTTTATCTGATAAAAGAAAGCCAAATCCTTCCTCACCACACACAGAGATCAGGTCCAGAGAATTAAATATTTAAATATAAAATAGAGCTAGATAGTAGTGATTTGTTAAAGGTTGCCTTTATAATGCTGGCAGTGGGCAGGCCTTCCTAAGGAATACAAACACCTAAGAGCTTTCACGAAAGCTATCAACAGACCTGACTAAATAAAGCCAGAAGATGTGTACCGCAGGGTACTAAATAAAACACACAGAACTGAAATGCAAGATAAAGGCTAAGATTTTCAACAGAGACAAACAGAAAATGGTTATTACTCATAACTGTGAATTTTGAAAAGTGGCAAGAGAACCTCAATTTTAAAACTGGCAAATAAAAACTCAACAATTTTAAAACTGGCAAACTCATAAGAATGTGAAAATAATTTAAAAAACCCAGTAGCTAGAAAAATGCAAAGAAATGTACTAGACCTGGAAGTTAAATGTATGCACAATGTCTGTTCACTTGAAGGGGGCAGAGCCAATGTAGGATTGGTACAAAGAGGGGATTTTACCCTTTTTGCTTTCTATTCCTTTAATGGTTTGACATTTTTCTAATGTCCATGAAAAAAATCCTTGGGATTAATTGTCATACACGTATAAGGCATCATATGCTTTTTTAAAAGATTGATTTTCAAACTATGTTTAATTATGCATATGTGTGTGTGTGTGTGTGTGTGTGTGTGTGTGTGTGTGTGTGAGTTCAGGTACAGGTTCCCTTGGAGCTCTGAGCCGTGGCCCCGGGAACTGACTCAGGTTCTCTACAAGGGCAGTATGTGCCCTTCATGGCTGAAACATCTCTCCAGCCCAAGAAGTCACATTCTTTCAAACACTCTAAGCCTTTCCATATAGAAAGTTGTCACCTAATGAAGTCTGCACATTATAGATGCTCCATGATGGCTCTTGAGGTGTTAGGTGCTAACCATCGTTAAAGATTTATTCATTTTATTTTATGTGCATGAGAGTTTGTTTACATGTATGAAAGTATGTACTGAGCACATACCTTGCATCCACAGCGGCCAAAAGACCCGGATTTTCTGGAATTGGAGTTATGGATGGCTGTGAGCCACCATGTGGGTGCTGGGAACTGGACCCAGGTCCTCTGCAAGGACAGCCAGTGCTTTTAACCGCTGAGCCAACTCTCCAGCCCCCGTTATTATTATTTTAAACTTTCACGAGAGCATGTTTCAAGGGAACTGTATTACCAGTTTGCTTTTAACATCTTGCAGCTCTCCAGGAACTCCGTCCAAGTCTAGAGCCTATGGACGGTGTAACTGGCTGGCAGGTAGAGCATGTCCCGAGCAGTCAGCCTCTGCCGCCCGTGCTTTCATGTCTGAACTGAACTGCTGCATAACAGCGTTAGTAAACCGGCCTGATTCAACCGCGCCAAACTTTGATATGTCAGTAAAATCATTTTACAACATCTTATTAAGGAGAAGTAAGTCATACAAATTGCCAGTCATTTTAATAACATTAGATTCAATGTTTTCCCTCCAAATAGCAAGTCCGAGAATAAGGAGAATTCATAGCTTACAACAGATAGCAGTTCTAAAGTCTCAGTGTCTGGATCTGACTAAACAGGCTGAGCTTTGAAGGACATAAGACATTTTTACTGTATGATTTTAATAAAAACGCAGCTCACTCTTTGAGTGTCCTCGGTTTTACAACCCCAAATGAAATGAACGCGTGTCGTTTCTCATATGTGTGCGCCATTAAACGTCCCAGTTTCTATAGTGTTGCTTACTGAAGAAAACAGAAGCATGGTGAAGTGGAGGCAGGCTGCTCCCCCAGCTCTGAGGAGCCAGTCCTCCTGTGAGCTACACAAAGGCAAGGGCCAGCAGGCAGCAGGCCAGGGGCCAGTGGGCCAGGTCTGTAGGCTAAACTCAGAAGTAAGTTTAATACACCAATATTGCTGATGTCTCAGCTAAGGCCTGTTGGTTCATACACCTCCCTCTCCTATGTAGTTTTTGTTTTAAACTTTTTAATTTCCCGAGCTGGAAATGGTGTTACACGCTTTTAATCCTAGCACTTGGAGGCCAAAGCAGAAGTATTTAAAGTCTGAGATCATTCTGGGTTTTATAATGAGATCTTGTATCAAAAATGTTGTTATTCAGTTTTCATACTCTAATTTTAAAATTGCACCTTTTGTAAGTAACAATAAAATCACTTTTTAAACAAGGAATTAAAAAGATAATTATGGGCTGGAGAGATGACTCAGTGGTTAAGAACACTGGCTGCTTCTTCAGGACCTGGGCTTGATTCACAGAGACCATACATGGCTCCCACTGTATTTAGGAGATACAACATCCTCTTCTGACCTCCTTGGGTACCAGACATCACCAGGCGTGCCACTGGTGCACAGATAGACACACAGGCCAAGCGTGTGATGTGTGGAGGTCAGAGGGAGCTGATTCTCTCCTTCCATTATGTGGATCTTGGGGGCTCAGTCCAGCCATCCAGCCATCAGCAAGAACTTTTATCTGCTGAGCCACCTCACTGACCCCCACCTACCATCTTCTTGAGACAAGCGTAGTAGTGGACGTGTGGCTCTAAGGGTTTTACATCCGACAACGGCTAAAGATGACAACTGGCCTTGGGGTTTAGAAATCACAGCTGTGCCTATGGGCCAACGGCTGTGTGAGCCTCAAGCAATCTCAGGCAAACAACACTGAACAGAGACTCTGTAGGTAGAGCAGGAGGTGAATAGTTGAGGAAGTCCAGCAAAGAAGGCCTGGGATAAGAAAAAGACCACCTGACCACTGTGTTGTCAAAAAGGATGAAGTCTACGGTGTGCAAATTGTATCCTGAGTTTTAAGAACAGAAGGAAAATCTAGAACATTCCGGGTGACATCAATGCTACGGCTGGAAGCTTGGGTTCCTGACTCCTGGAGCCCCTTTCCTCAAAGCCTGCTTCTGCTCCGCTCTCCTTGCTGACACACCATCATGTAACACTCGTGAATGAGGACCTTCTCAAGATCCCGCTGGTTTCTGCGCACAGCGAGTCAACATGGATGTCCTGAGTCACTCTCCCGTGGACTCTTGGTACTTCCTTTCTCCCTCTGCTTTCTCTTCATTCTTTCCACGGGAAGGGGAGATTTCTATCCCACGTTTGTGTGTGTCCTTACATCTGTATGCATGTTAACGCATATGGGGCTGTGTGCATATCGGCAATAGAGTTTGACGCTGGGCATCCCTGTTCATCAGCTTATGCTTTTATTTCCTGAGGCAGGGTCTCCTGTTGAACTGGGAGCTCGCTGAGTGATTAGTCTAGTTAGCTTGCCCCAGGGCTTGTGTCTCTGCCTCCTGAATGAGTGCTGGGGCTTAGCTGGATTACAGAGCTAGCACAACATGCTGACTTGGCCTGGATTTTGGGGATCTGAACCCCAGTCCCTATGGTTACACACTGAGTCACCTCCCCACCATCTTCCATTAAGTTTTATACCCTGACAAACTCCCTGAGACAAAAGGAAGGGACACTTGTCAATCACCTTCCTTGGCGTATCTGTTCTCTTCTTAAGTCTTAGGACAAAATCCTATATGCTGGATGGCAAGAGCAAGGCTCTGGTCTGTTTCTACTCAGAAACCCTGTGGATGTTCATGCAGAATGTCCATTGTACCTTTAAGGAGCCTGAAACTGATTACAAAATGGGACCAGCGATAGGGAGGGAACATTTCCGAAAAACAACATAAAGCTAATAAAAACTGGCATTGTTTGCCATTTTTCTAAACACAACCACACTTCAAATAATCCCCGAGGAACATTTCCCACTGTAGGAGGCAGGATGTGTGTGGAGATGGGATCTTATAAAAGCACCAGAGAAAGGCGGAAACACAGAGATCATCATTTAAGATGTGAAATAACACAAGCCACTCAGAACTTAGCTTCCTGCCACTTTGGCGGCTCCTGGATTTGCCAGAGAAAATGTAACAGTTTTCTGCTTTAACTGGGCTTGTCTCAGCGACATTTGCCATCCTTTTCTACCCTGGACGATCAGACTAAGTGAAGTTAGTTTGGGCTGCTTTTGAGGAGGTAGGGATGGGACATGGGTAAAATGACTGCTGGAGAGATGGCTCGGGCATTTTAAAATGTTCACTGTGCAGACGTTAGGACCCAAGCTTGATTCTCAGAACCCACATAAAAAAGCAGGATCAATGGCTCATGTGTGTAACCCCAGTGCTGAGGACGTGGAAGCAGACAGATCCTCAAGGCTTACTAGCCAATCATTCTAGCTTACTCTGCAAGCTCCCTGCTAGGGAGCTCGAAAGCCAGGTGACTGGCACCTGAGGAATGACACCTGAGGTTGGCCTCTAGTCTTCATGGGTATGTGTAATCATGTGTGTACACACATGCACACATACACATGTAGACCACCACCACCACCACCACTTTAAAAATGACAAATTAAATTGTATGTCAAAACTTCTGGTGGACACTGACTGCCACATGATCAGTGGTAAAGAAGAGGAAGCCCATGGGTATTATCTCATGTTAGACTTCTGTGCCTAGAGCTCCCTTCCCTTGGGTTAAATCCCAGCTCTGCTTCTTCCTTGCTGTATGACTGTGGCTTGCTCTCTGACCCATATATATCTGTTTTATTTATAAACTGAGGCTGGGAATAGCTCATGGGCTATTCTCTGAGTGTTCTAGGATTTTATACAGGAAAAACCATTAGTATATTACCTGGCATAGATTTGTTCTAGACAGGTTCTGTTCAATAAAATTATTGAATAGTTACAAAGAAAATGTCTATTGCTGCTCATTAAATGTTTGAAGACATGACACCCTAGGCCAGGCTTGGTGGCTTATGACTGTAATCCCAGCATGTAGGAGGAAGACCAGCCTGGATTACATTACAATTTACAGGCCAGCCTAGCATACAGATCAAGACCCTGTCTCAGAAAACAAAACAGGCTTGCTTCATATATACTTGCTTCACGGATTTACACATGTGTATCTGAATTAGTAACTGGTAAACACGCATTCTTGTGACTGCTGCACAGTGGCAGGTACGCGGATAACCTGGATGTCCAGAAAACAGCACCAGTAAGGCTCTCTCGCCTGCAGGAAAATGGGCTAAATACAGATGGCACTGGCTGAGATGACCGCTGAGGGGTCCACAGTTCAGAAGACGTGCAGAGGCCTGCTCCCCTGGCAGACGAAAGAGAGAGAAGGCAAGGACTGCCTTCGCTTTAGACCTCCATGGGGGGACAATCTGGGAGGAGTCCTCAGCGACCCCTGTCCCCGGACCCCAAGAGAATGAAGACTCTTCTTCCCTTCCTCCCTGACAAAAAACCCCCTCCCAGCTCAAAGGAGTCTTTTGCCCATTTCATGCCCGTGTCTTTCTCAAGTAAAGCCTGGTGGAAATTTATAGACATTAGCCATTTAATTCTTGGGCAGACTACCTCCCCACCCTTGCCCCCCCACACTCTATCCCAAACGGCAGATCAGGAAGACCCCAATGGCACTTTCTGTGTGTCCTGGGATGTCTGGTCACCACAGCGTTCAACTCACCACCCTAGAGAGAATTCAACACCTGTAGTGACACGTCCCGCGCGTGCATGCGTGTGGAGAGGAGAAGTGAACTCTCACCCCACCTGTAGTGACACGTCCTGTGAGTGCTTGCATGCGTGTGGAGAGGAGAAGTGAACTCTCACCTAAATAGTTGTTGCTCTTGTGCATCTCTGTAATGTTAATTTTCGTGGCCCCCTGGGGAATCTCGACAACACGGTGGTAGCCCAGGCTGGTGAGGGCATGCTTGAACACTCCCGACACCACCTGGCAGCCTGTGTTGTCACCTCCGCACACCCCACACTTGTCCACGACCTTGTCGGAGCCCAGGAAGTCGTCACAGCCAATGCTCTGCAAAAAGAGAGAAAAGGTGTAGAACGATCAGCAGCGTCTGGGAGGGAGGAGCGAGAACGGATGGCTGGCAGGAGATCTACTGGCCTCTGACCGACCTTCCTCCTGCCCTCAGTCCTGAGGACGAGGAACTGGCTCAGGGTGGCAAAGCGCTCGCTGTGCAAGCCTGAGTATGGAGTTCAGCACTCACGTAAAAATCCAGGCGTGGCAGTGAATGCCTATGATCCCAACACTGGAAGGCAGAGGCAGGGCACTCCTGTGTGGAGGGGGGGGTCCTAGTCTAGCCAATCAGTGAGAGACAGTTTCTGTAGCATCTCAAAGAGAAAGACGTAGCGCCATAGAGGACAATAGTCAAGGCTGAGCTCTGGCCTCAACAGGCACACATAAGTTGCATGCCCATATACCCACATGTATATACACACACACTTTTAAAAGTTTACACATTCCTTCATTCAACAGCTATGCACACAGCACCTACTCCGGGTAAGAGCCTTCCTTTTCAGCTACTCGTGAAATATACCCTCCAGGGGTAGGGCGGAAGCCCCATACAATAAACAAGACAGATCAATTCAAGAGTATATTTGGTTGAGATAGTTGATCAGAAGAAAATGAATAAGAAGGAGGTAGAGTTTGATATTTATATAATTGGACAGTGGTACTGTTTTGCAATCCTCCCCTCAAGACTACAGGAGGGTCACGAATGCCCCATGCTGAGAATTTCTTAAATCTCTTTGGAACCACAGTAAGTACCCACTTAAAACTGAGGTTGGCCGCCAAGTCTGTTCTACATCGTAGATCCTTCCACCACATGACAAAGCAACCCCCACAAGTGCTGTTTCGTGGCCCAGTTTCACGGGACGTAAGAGCTTGAGCTCTGCCAAGGCTCCACTGGTAACTGTGGCTCTGGAGACCTGAGCACAAGCATGCTTGCTTGTTACTCTGAGGAGCTTCCCAGAAGTGCAATGCCTAAAGCACCCCCAGACCGGATGGCAAGCTTCTACCAGGGTCTTTACCAGTCAACCTTGTTTATGGAAACTCTTTATTAACCTGAATCTGCCCCCTAACCCCATCTCATTACTCAGTTTCTTTCTGCTTTATCTTTATTTCCCATCATCTATAATTTTGTTTTGCATTAAGAAAATAAAGCTTTGGAACAAAATGTAATGATCTTGATTGGAGTCTTTCTCCCACTGCCCAAGCTGGCTCCATAGGGTTCATGATCCTGTTTCCTGAATTCAAAACTGGGACCTGTGGTCTGGGCAGAGAATTCTGTCACATCTCCTCCATGGGCAGAAGACAAGCAGAATGTAGTTTGGATGGTGAAATATTGGGATTACAGGATTATCCATTGGGCTCTGGGGTTGCAGAGGGTAAAATGGGAATGGAATTCTAAAATTTGAGACGTATGCTCCCTGACTCACAAGCTTGTTTTGATTCTTGAACCTAATAGCAAACAGGAGCTCACATCTCAGGGGCAGAGGGGTCAGCAGACCCCTCCCAGTTCACTTTTGATTGCATTAAATAACCATGGGTCTAACCACGTGGGTTCTATGGGTCGAATCCTGTGGGCGGGGTCAGCTCTCACATCAGAGGTGTTTAGTTTTGTTCCTTCGCTTTGATTGACATCATTCTGCAGGCACTGTTCTTCTGCCTTACTGCATCCATATTCCCGAGTGCAATAAGTCCATCAATAACACTGCTCTCTCCACAAACAGCTTCTCTGTAAGACATTATTTCTGACAATAATGGACAGCATCTCAATACGTCCATCCGTATCCAATTAGCCTTTCAAAATGTCATGTTTGCTATGTCTTTCCTCCCCCTTAAAAATGTCTTGCCTATACCCCCTGAACATTTTAGCAGAAAAGTAAGGAAAATTAGAGCCACACCCTCACTGTCTTGCATTCTCCCTTGCTTTGAAACAAGGCAATACTACTAATGCCAGGGTTTCTAGAAGACAGAAACCCTGGGAATGGAAAGATGGCTCCCTGGTTAAGAACACTGGCTGCTCTTGAAAAGGCCCTGGGTTTGGTTCCCATTACCTGCATGGAGGCTCATTACTGTCTGTAACTTCAGTTCCAGGCAATCTGATGTTCTTTTCTGGACTCTATAGATACTATATGCATGTGGTTCACATATATACATGTAGGTAAACAGGTATACACATAAAATAAAAATAAAATTTAAAAAAAGACAATAGATCCTATTCCACCAACACTAAGAGTCTACCGAAATTGATGATCATGGATGGGTAAGATGGACAGCGTGGTAGCTTGAATGAGATACCCCTGTCAGTCTCAGGCATTTGAATATTTGGTACCCAGTTGGTAGCTGTTTGGGGAGGATGAGGAAGTAGGGCTGGTTGGAGGAAGTAAGTCACTTTGAATTTTCGGAAGACTTGTACCATTCCCAATGTGTTCTGTGCCTCCTGCTCAGAGTCTGAGATGCTAGCTCTCAGTGGTGCCTGATGCCCCATACTCCACTA
The DNA here is from genome assembly GCA_028555095.1 of Dicrostonyx torquatus. NCBI lineage: Eukaryota > Metazoa > Chordata > Mammalia > Rodentia > Cricetidae > Dicrostonyx > Dicrostonyx torquatus. Next base: position 21,221,861 of record JAQHUG010000003.1, read on the forward strand.
TCACGGGTTCTTATCCCTCCAGAATTGTAAGTCCTTAAAGCTCTCTTCTATAAGTTGCCTTGGTTATGGTGTTTATTACAGCACTAAAATATAACTAAGCTGATAAGTCCTAGATAGAGCTCAAGATCCCCTCTCTCTAAACCTTTGGTCCATTCTGGCTAACCCTAAACTCATCTTAAGTAGGGGGGACACATGCACAAAGGCACAGAAGAAGGAACGAACAAAGCAAATGCATACAAGGAGGTAGATCACCCAGCAGAGGCAACTTAAAGGAGGTAGAATCTATTTAGACCCATGGTTTGAGAGGGTGTAGCTCACCATGGTGGAGTTCATGGTAGGGAAGGGTATGGTTGCTGCTTGCTCGTGGTGACAACCAGGAAGCAGAGAGAACGGGCTGGAGGTGACAGCCTCAGAGCCCATTCCCTTTTGACCCACTTTCTCCATCTAGGTTCCAACTCACAAAGATTCAAAAGCCTTCCAAACTATTACAACCAGTTGGAGACCTAGTGTTCAAACATGTGTACCTATGGGAGACATTTTACATTTAAATTATAGCACAAGACCACAGGGTCGGGTTGTAGCGAGGGATGAAATGAGGTCAGAGAATCAGATAGACTCTCCAGGGGAAAGCATCAGAATTTTCATCTAAGGAATCAACGACTACCAGATGTATAAAGAAGTAGAGGGGTCATATTCAAGATGTGTTTTGAGCACAACAGTGTTGGCTGCAGTGTGGAGCAGGTCCTACCTAGAGATGGGGAGCAGGCAGTCTAGAAAGCTCTCATAGAAATACTCTTGGAGATAGAGGATGGAGAGTATTTCAGGAACAAACAAGGGGCACTCTTGTAAAAGTCCATCTTGGAGAATATGGACTCCTCATTACTTCAGTCCTCTGTCCCGAAATGCAGTCAGAACAGATTTTCCATTGGAAATTATATGAACACACTGCTTTAGACAACCACAGATGGGCAAAATGTCGCTTGCTCTTTTGTATTAGACACTAATGGGTGGATCTCCACCTGATTTCTTGCACAGCTCAGTCACTGTGGACGGATCTAGACTTTGCCACTGCAATCTTCCCAGCAGACGCCCACACAGCTTGGAGACTGGCTTCAGTGAAGGGAGTAGCTACACACACAGTGCCAAGAGCTAACAGTGATACCCTGTCTTCTCAGAGCACACCCTGGACTCTCAGTGTGGCTTACTTCTCAAGACGGAAATCAAAACAAAGGGTGGGTGACCCTTCCCCAGACATGAAAAGAAGCCACTGGAACATCCTTCTCGTGTTCTAGCGACTCCCCAGCCCTTAGAGAGACGGATTTGCCATGGAGTCGCACAAACTGCGACCCACTTCATGTAGCAGGAATGATGACTCTAGAGTGAGGACTGGGTGGACAGCGTGGCTCCAAGATCTTCATTCCCAGCTATGAGGACACAGAAAATTTATTTACATGACAGCTGCCCTGTTTCCTGACAGGAATATACTGAAGACCAGTGATACAGTGAAGCACAATTCGATTGACTGAAAAAAATGACTTTTGGACCAGGTCTCAAAGGACAAGAAGTGTTGGTCAGGACGATCTAACTACATGAATGTATATTTTATAGACGATGTCGCTGGGGGACCACACCAGGCAAGTCACCTGGAAAGTACCCAGTTGAATCAGATTGGGGTCTCACCTCTGGGGGAGGAATTAATTTTTCAGGGATTACTATATACATACACACAGATTACCAGAAATTATTAGGCAACAAAGACTACCTACATTTTTTATGTTCCCAGGACAGGATCAAATCTCTTTTAGAAACTGAAAATTGGGTTCATAGAAACTAGTGGGTGCTTCAATATCCCAGCTTGAAGTAGGGTGTAGGGGCTGAGGGACATTCAGATGTAAAATGAACAGGACCCTATGACAGATAGACCAGTAGAAGGAGAAAGAAGATTTAACCCCCCCACACATTTGTTTTCAACTTTGTAATGTCTAATACTCACAGTTTTTACTATATTGTAGGTTCTTTGGAAATCCATTTTTCTCATATACAGTGTTCTGCTTGCATGTATACTTGCAGGCCAGAAGAGGGCACCAGATCTCATTACAGATGGTTGTGAGTCACCATGTGGTTGCTGGGAATTGAACTCAGTACCTCTGGAAGAGCAGTCAGTGCTCTTTAACCTCTGAGCCATCTCTCCAGCCCTTCTCATTTTATCTTAAAAGCAGTCCATGGGATTGCTGTAAACTACAGGGAGCTAAGACTTAAAAAGAGCGGTCTAATACCTGGGTAAAGTTGTGTTGTTAGCTGTATGGTTCGAAACCAAAGAGCATCTTTTAAAAACTTTGATGTAAGGATTAGAGACCAAAGGGTCAGTGGATGTGCTGAAGGTGACAGTGTTGCTGAAGGAGTGGACGCTGGCAGTGACCAAGCGCAGAGAAAAAGTTCAAGGTGATGTCACTGTAGAATCCTGGATGGAGCTCAGCCCAGAGGTGACTCTGATATGCCTGTTTTCTAGTCTTATGAAGGACCAACCATGATGTGTCTCTCCCATTCTGGTTGTTTGAACATTATACTCTATATGGAGCAAATGAATAAATATTTTAGTTTGTCTTTCTATTATATTAATTTCTTATTGTAAGAGCTTTCTATTTATTTTGAAATACTTAAACTCACAAGGAGTTGTAAAAACATTACAGGGAGTTTTGTTGACCTTCTACCCAGATTTCCCTAATGCTTGAATCTCACTATGCATCGTCAGCGCCCTGGGTACCACTGGCATCAGCATTATACCGCTAACTACAGAGTAGACTGTATTTGCCAATATTTATATACACTTCTTGGAATGTGTAGTTCTGTGAAACACTATCATATGTGAAATGTTTCTTTCTTTAAAACAGCTGATTCCCCCTGTCCTGGTTAACCTTAATTGTCAACTTGATATAGCTTAGAGTCATGTAAGAGAAGCCTCAATGTGGACTTGCTTAGATCAGCTGGCCTGTGGGCATGCCTGTCAGGGATTTTCTTAATCATTACCAGATGTAGGAGGGCCCAGCCCACTGTGAGCAACACCATTCCTAGGGCAGGTAGTCCTGGGTTATACAAAAAACTGTTAGTTAAGCATGGACCAGTGAGCAAACTGTTGAGTGCACCATTCCCTTATGGTCTCTGCTTCAGGTTCCTTCATTGAGTTCGTGCCTTGACTTCCCTCAACAATAGACTGAAATCTGGAGGTGTAATATAAAATAAGCCCTTTCCTCCTCCTCAGCTGCCTGTAGCAAGAGTGTTTTATCACAGCAAGAGAGACCAAACTAGGACACTTCTCTCCAAGAACACTACCATGTAATTGTTAAGTGTGGTTGATGCTACCTAGCAGGAAAAGCAGCTGGAATGAGGAGGCCAGAGACATAGTCTTGGCTTTGTCTCTGACTTAATGTGGGATGATGGCCAGGCTACTCCACTACAGCATGCTGGAAACAATCCTGTCCTGAGATATCTAGGAACAGTGGATGAAACTCTGGCTTCTGTATCAGGAAGCTGACTAACTCATGTCTAATGGGGATGACTCCAAATTGGTGGCTTCCTCCCAAACTCTTTGGGAGGGCCCAGCAAAGTGTCATCAGTGTGCTTAAGATGAGCATGGGAGTCTTCCAGACACAGGTCCTGTCCTGCCTCTGTGCTCACAAATCCTGGCTCTTTGGACATGCCCATTGAATTGGCTTTTGGGTTCTTTTGTATTTGTGACTAGAGATGCTGATGTAATAGTGTCTTCTTCAGGCTGCTGGCAGGACCAAATGAGGAAAACAGGCAGAATGAGGTAGCACAGTGGCTTCTCAGAGAATGCTGGGTTTTGTTATCATTGTTTTTATAGATTTGATTATGCCTGAAATTGATCCATTTGAAGTAAATCTCATTATCCCATAGCCAGAGGACACATCCATACTTTCTTCTTCATTTGGACAAATTCAGAAAGTGCGAAAAAGTCAAGGGAAGGGCACAGTGCACCTCAAAGACAACTCCTTACACAGCTTCTCTGTTCTTACTGTTCAAACAACCAGAGACAGCCAGAGCGAACATCTGCTTCCCACCCAGCCACCTCTGCTCCAGGTTTTCTGCACTGCACCATGTACTGCCACTCAAAAGAGATCTAGCTCACGGTTACAAAGGGGATTGGACAAGTATCAGATGTTCACACCATTTTCCCAGTGATTTCTTTTGCAACACATTATAGGAAAATTTTACATGTTGCAAACCATCATATGAGAAATTGGTCAAGAATTACCCTCAATTGTGTGCCAAAATTAACCTAAATGAGATTTCCTGAGGGAAACGAGCAATTTGGATGACATATTTGGTGGTAAATTTCACAGGGAGGAGGCTCTGTCCACTGTGGCAGGGAGGGTGGTGCCAGGCATACAGATAGTGGCGGGAGGGTTCCAACTCCCTAATGGGAAGCAGGTGCTCTCTATGTGTTTCACAAGCACACGTGGCAGGGCAACCTCAGCTGGTTGGCTAGGTGACACTGAGAGGCGAAACATGGAGCCTTAATAAGCATGCCATTACAGCAGTATGGGAGAATAGTAAAATGATTTGGCGCTAATACCAATTTTCTTGTATTTATGGTGAGCTAATTTGTGGAAAACATATGGAGGCCAAAACTTTTATGGATGCCATTCTGTTGAAAGAAGTCTTCTGCATGTGATAAATACCTCTCTCGCGTCACTGTGGGGAACGTAGGTGAACACCACTTTCTTGGAAAGCAGTGTAGCAATCAATGCTGCTTCAAGCACTGCATTCTTATTCTAAGAATTTATGCAAAGGAAATGATAAGAAATGAGGCCAACAATTCCGGAATGATAGGGCTCATCAGAGTGTTATTATCAATACTAAAAACACTGGTGTCATTCTTAGTGTTCAACATAGGGAAATAGTTAAACACCCTGGGAAATGTTGGATGGCTCTTTCCCCCAGTGTTAGTTTCATTAAAATGTTCTTGAAGGTGTGCTTGTACCCTTGGCCCTCTGTATCATTCAGCAAGGTTCCTGAGCTAATCACAGGAGAGGACCAATGTGAGCAAGGCACAGGAGAACAGCCATGAAGAGGAACTAGACATGGCTCCTGCTTAGAGTCGAATCCAAATTAGCAAACAACTTATCTTCCTGCCAGATCTGGCCCAACCTCTGTGTTTGTAAATAGAGACTGACCTGAACACAAACATCCCCATTACTTACTTATTGTTTATGGCTGTCTGGGGGTCATAACAGTAGAGCTGGGTAGTAACACAGGTAGTCTGGTCCACATAGACTAACATATTTATAATCTGGCTCTTGAAAAAAAAAAGTTGCCAGTCATTGGTCTAAACAGAAAGCCATAAAAAGTCACTTCAATATGGCTTTGCAAATGTTGTAAGGGTGGTGGGCACAGATTCCTGTGACGCAAGATTGAGGCTCTATTCCCTCTCTGCGCTGTTCTGATCTGGCTTAATTATTATACAGAATGCAAAGAGTTATTATCTAAGGGGCCAGGGAAATAGCTCATCTAGTAAAGTGTTTGGTGTGTAAGCATGAGAATCTGAATTCAGATCCACAGCACCCTTGTAAAAATAGGGTATGGTGGTGCACCCTAGAAATCTCACCACTGGGGAGGCAGACAGAAGGATTTCTGATGCTTGCTGACCAGTCAGCTAAGCTGAATTGGCACGCTTTAGGTTCAGTGAGAGACCCTGACTCACAAATGAGGAAAGAATAAAGACATCTCTGGCATCAGCATGAATGCGTGTGTATGTATGTGCACGTGTCCCTGCATGCACAAAATGCACACAAACCTGCATGCAAACATACCCGCACATGCACAAACATGAACATGTACTTGCACATACATGGAGAGCTATCCTACTGCAAGTCTTCACCTTTTGGGATGCTAGGGATCAAACCCAAGGCCTTGGGCATGCTAGGCAAGTGATCTACCACTGAACTACATCCCCTGACCCTCTTTTTTTTTTTTTTTAAAGTAGGGAAAAAAACCATTCCTTTAAAAGTAAAGTTTGTATGGAACTACAGAACTTCCCTACACAAAATGAGAAAAGCAGAGTCTCCCGGGCTGAAGAAGGGCTGCCAGGGTGTGGAAGGCCAGCGAGTCACCTTCATGCCTGCTCTTCTTCCTCAAGGCTTGAGTCTCTCCATTTGGGCCCTGCTGATGTTCTTTCTTGCAGCAGTTATCTTGTGCACTGTATAGTGTTTGGCTCTACCTGTTAGGTGCGAGGCTCACTCTTCTTCCTCAGTGTGATAAACTAATCAGATATTGCCAAGTACCTCCAAGGGAGAAGGAGCCACTTCGGGAGCCTCTGCTTGAGGTTGTATCACAGCTTACGGGATACTTAGGAACACAGAACATCTCTCCAGAAGGCTTCAAAACAAGAAAAGCTCCATAAAAATACAAAAGTTGTCCTGGTCTATGTCAAAGAAGATAATGAGCAAAACTCTTGCCTTTACAAGTGTGATGATAGCGTCTGATCCCCAGAGCATGTGAAAATGACAGGCATGGTGGCATGCACTTGTAACACCAGGGCTGAAAAGGTGGAGACCAGAGGATCCCTGGGCCTCACTGGCCAAGCTGACTAGCCTAACTGGTGAGTTTCGGGCTGATAAAGAGAGACTCTGTCTCAAATAGGTGGATGGTGCCCCTGAGGACAACACCTGAGGCTGTCCTCTGTCATCCACACAGATGTGCATATGCACACACACACCTGCACATACTAATGGACACCCACAGAACATGAACATGTGTGTGTGCAAACACTGAACAAATCTGCCTGGGGAATCCAGAGATCAGAGTCATAGAACCAATGTGTTCGCAGGAGTGGATCATCTCTAAGGTCCCTTTTGGTGTCAGATAGTTTCTGGGGGAACAAAAAAGACATAAAGCCTAGACTGAAGGAATCTTTCCATGTTTAAAGTCAAGGAAATATGCTTCTTTGAGACAAAATTAAATTGGAACCAGAAATCTCAAGGAAATCTTTTGATTGGGAGAAATGACAACAGTATTAAGGAGAGATTGGATTCCTTGGTGAAGGCAATTAGGAAACCAGTGACTGCTTTTAGTCAAGCTTATGGCTGTCACATTTCAGGGCCCATCCTGTTTCATCAGGGATTCACCAGAGGAGAACATTGGCATTCCTGTAGGAGACATTGGGTGGGAACCAAGCTCAGCAGTGTTTGCAGACCCTAGAGGAGGAAACCTGTCAGGCGAGCATCTCATCCAGGGAGGATGGAAACAGCCCAAGCTACAATGCCAAACACTTAGCTTTCATGTTCTAACTTCTCAGGGACTGAGGTGGGGTGGGGGAAGAGGGCATGGAATGATTAATGACAATCATAATATACAAAAGTAAGGTTCCATACTTTTGTAGAGAAGACTGGAAACGTCTGCACTTAAACTTTTTAACCCTATACAGTGAGTTCAGTTTAAAGATATTAGATAAATCTGGAGAAATGGTATAATTTTTCAGGGTCCCAGAAGTGGGCTGGCACTCGGAAAACCCTGCATCCGATGTGTCTATCAGAGGCTGTGGACTTGGCTGCCAACTCAAGGAAAAGCTGCTTGATGAAAGCACAAGACTGGCCAGGGTGGGCTGGGGAGTGGTGGACTGGCCAGGGTGAGCTGGGGAGTGGTGGACTGGCCAGCAGTGGGCTGGGGAGTGGTGGACTGGCCAGGGTGAGCTGGGGAGTGGTAGACTGGCCAGCAGTGGACTGGGGAGTGGTGGACTGGCCAGCGGTGGGCTGGGGAGTGGTGGACTGGCCAG
>JAQHUG010000003.1:21235390-21252957 GCA_028555095.1 Dicrostonyx torquatus
AGGGCCGTCCGGTAAGTCACCCACCTCGTGGTGACATACAGACTTTTATAATGGGTTAGTTTAGATGTGAGGGCTAGCCAAGAAAAGGCTAGAGATAATGAGCCAGGCAGAGTTTAAATGAATACCTTCCTCACGTGATTATTTCGGGTGCAGGCGACCAGCGGCGGCTGGGGAATACAACCCGCACACCTCTCCCCTAATTACAACACAAAACATACAAAAATGAAGAAAAGCCTGGTCTTCAAGGCTGGAAAGAAGGGAGAAGATAGAGGAAAAAAGAAGGAGAGAAAATAGAGGCAGTGGAGAGCCACTGAGAAACCCTGTGAGGCCGGGAGGGAAGCCAGAGGGTGACCTTGGAACTGAAGTTCACCTGCTGTGACTTAAAACACTTTCCATTCCCGTCCTGTCAAATCTTCACTGAAGGTGGAAAGCCTGCCAGCAGAGATCCAAGCATCCCTTGGAAAATTGGGTGGTAGGAAGCCTTGGGAACACCGTGTTCTCAAAATCTCACATGTATCCTTTCATATCTCCGAAGAATCTTGAAAGGTAGGAGTTATTCTCCCTGCTTGTACTAAAGACAAGGTTTTACGTCAAAGCTCACACAGGGGAGGTGACTCTGAGGTGGAAGGAAGGGCCTTATGGCTCTGCAGCCCAGGCACCTTCTCTGCTGGAAAATGGAAATTCCTTTTCCCTGGGAAGAATCAAGCCTGGTTGCTGGTTGCACAAGGGGCACGCATACTCGCTTATATTTCTTGGGCTGTTTTCCAGTTCTCCCTAAGATCCTTCCACAAGGGTGTCAGATCCCACCACAAGGCCTCTCCGCACACAGGAGCTGACTGTTGTAACAGCCTCTTTTCTACAGTTTCCCTATCTTCCAACTCCGGTAAAAACCTCTGTAGTGCCTGTCACTCCAGTGGAGGGACATGTATCACACCCCTTCCCGCTATGTGAACTTCATAGGTCCCAAAGTTCTCATTGAAGTAGTGGTTACTTTCTTATATGTCTTTCTGGCAATGAAAACTGCCAGTTAATATTTATGACTTAAGGAAAAACACTAGGTTCCTTGGGTGATGCTGTGGTCCAACCAAGAGCTTGCTCTTTGGGCTCTGATGACTATGAAATTAAAGATAATTGCTCCTTATTCTTCTTTTTTCTAACCATACACATATCCAAAATGAACATTTGTTTCACCAAGGAAATAAAGACATAACACTTCATGCTTTCTCAGAAGAAAGAACTTTGGCTGAAATATTCAAACATGAAGGCTCCTTTACACATCTTTCAAAGGATGGCTAGGAACAAGGTTATCTGTCAGAACAATGTGTTCCATAACAATCCTTCAGGTGGTGGCCAGATGAATAATGCGCACGCTGGCAGGATACTTCCTCTCTTATACAACTCTAACCTAAGAGGTAGGGTAATGGCAGACACGATGCTTGCACGCACTTCCCAGTGACCATACCAAGGATACGAACTTGGAACAGCAAATATCTGGGCCCTATAAACCAGTTGGATAAACACTGATCCCTCACCTTCTTTGATAGAACCTTGAAATTCTTAATTTTCACCAGTCCCTTCCTGAAAATCCTAACCATATTTATGAGCTTTTAAATCATGCCCCCAGATGTGGACACATCAGCACGGCGAAGCCTCAAGGTTCGAGGTAATCTATTCTGCATGTGGATGTGAAATTCATCTTCCCGAGGTGCTGCTGTCATGTCATTCCTTGGGCTTCCTGATGTCACCTGTCACATAAACAAGACGATCATTTCCTCCTAGCCATTATGTATATACTTAAGTCCCCGATTCCAGGTGGGGAGGAGCTAATGCCCAAGGCTGCAGCAGTTTCAGGACTGTTTGATCCCAGGTGTGGATAACTCTGCAAATGCCGTGGTTTTGGGAATGATCCATTGTCTTTACACTTTGACAGCAAATGCTCTGTTAAGACGGCAAGACATACTAACTAGGGGCAGCAACTCATAAGTGCATAGTCTAAATTTTCTGAGTTAGTTTTCTGACACAATGGGCCTCTTCGCTTATGAAAAGCATCAGCATGTGGGAGGAACTCAATATTATGCTTTATTTAAAGTCAAGTGAAAGCAAGCATAGCAAGTTCAAAGAAATACAAACAAATCCTATCCATTCCTACCTTAAACAACGGCTGCCCTGGAACAGCTACAGCATACTTTAAAGACTGGAGTGCAGGGAATGCAGAAGGACAGGAAGAAAAGCATTCCTCCTGGAGAGCTAAGCCAATTGAAACAAATGCCAGGGGAGAGACAAAGATTCAGTCCTGACAAGTGAATGTCTGGCCACACTGAGCTCTGTTCCCAAGGCGGCTCTCACCAGGGAGGTCACCAGGAGTGCTGAAGAGCGCACAGCAAAACAAAAGAGGGGACAGGGATTTTACTGGAGATCTACCAGGATGAACCCATTCGTTGCAGATTTAGTAGAGGAGGGCCTAGTATCTTGGCTGAGGTCACAACCAAAAACCCCAATCTGAATCCCAAGCACATGAGTAGCGGAGAAAAACAGTTGAACGAAGAGGCAAGGCCAGTGGAGGGATGAGAATGCGGGGCGGTGGTGAAGGGACAGGAGCCGGCCTGGTGGCAGAAGGCATGGAGCCTAGGCAGCCGAGGCTTGGGTTAAAGGTCAGGAGTCACCTCATCATCACCAGGCCTTCGTAAGTTCAGCAGGCAACACCAGCCTTTGAGCTCCATCTTCCCAGCTGTCACAAGCGCTGCATGCAGCCCTGCATGGAAAGCTTTCGAAACACTTTGCCACTGCAACAAAAGACTCTGATGTAGCACTCCCGCCACCCCACTCCAGTGTGAATCCACAGACTTCAAGTTCCTTTGGATGGGTTCTGTTCCATCTGGTAGCTCACTCTGCTCTGGAATGCTCTTTGATCAGAAAGAGTCTAAAACCTTCGAACATTTGAGTTAATGTGTATTACCCAGCAACAGAAGAACCCTGCCACCACCATGTGTACCTTTCAAGGTCTGTGATTCATATATAGCTGAAGGCTGCAAAGAAATCATCCTATCATTTTAATTTGTTCAACTTGTTGTTTTTTTTTTTTAAATACCTAGTTCCTTTAAGATAAGGAAACTTGTAGCGATCTTGAGCATGGGAAGGTCATAGCCTAGAGTTTAAAAAAAATAAATAAATAAAAAAGCTACAGGAGACTATGGGTCTCAAGCTGCCAGCACGCCTATAGGTTTTGTGAGTTGGCCAAGGCACTGCTCCTGAGCTGAGGGGTGAGCTGGACACCTAAGGAAGTTTTTGGAAGAGGCTACTTCAACAGCCAGAAACCAACCCTTCTCAAGTCAGTTGATAACTAGCAAAATGGCCTCTCTTCTTAGGTTGCTGGGAAACCATGTCAGCACCATAGATAAGGGCACTTGCTTTCCTCTTTGCTGTGGCTCAATCATAAACAAAAACAAAACAAAACAAAACCCAAACAAACAAACAAAAACCAAATGGTACCAGGATCTGGGCAGATGGCCACAGTGGTAAAATGCGTGCCGTGTAAGCATGAGAGAGGATCCACGTCTGGAGGCCCTGCATCTACTTGAAGGTAAAGCCAAATGTGGTGGTGGTATGTTCCTTCAATCCCTGTAGTGGGCAGGTAGATGGGCTGACTCCCAGAGCCAGCTGGCCAGCCAGTCTATTGAATCAGTATACTCCAGGTTCAATGAGAGGCCTTGCTTTATAAATTAAGAGGAAGGTGACCAAGGAAGGCACATGACATTGACCTCTGGCCTTCACAGGCATATTCATCATACATGCACACCCAAACATATATATGCATATACTAAACACACACATTACACACACAGTACACACATACTACACACACATGAGACACTGAGTTTTCATCCTGTTACAAGCTGAGATATCAAGGGACATAATTCAAAGAATGGTATTGGACCTTGATTTTACTGGCAATGAATATCAACTTTGGATTTCCTTGCCCAATTGGAGCCTGCAGAGTTTAAGATTTACAGGTGTTGGTGTCTGTGCAGAAGGGTGGCATTCTCCGCTCTATGTAAACCCCTTCAAAGTGGATAGGTTCAAAAATAAAATAAGTTTGAACTAAAATATAGCTATTATTTTTTTTAGAAACTGTAACAAAAATTTCATTTCAGAAGATTTTCACAACATAGAGAAGAATTACACTTGTGTGAGAGAAGAGAGGTATGGCTTATCATGGTAACACTCGGGCTTATCAAGCATTCTCACTGAGTCAGAATGCCAAAACCCCAGTGTCTCAAAGTGGAAGAAAAAATAGAGGGGATCCGGTCCAGTTAAGGTCCATCAGACTTGGGGACCAGCCTAATTCTGATGCTCTTTGCTGGGATTCCAGCAGGTTACCAGTGTGAATTTAATACCTTAAAGACGCCTGCTAAATGGAAAAAGTCACCAGCTTTCAACTTACTCCAAGGTTCTACTTCAATGTATTTAAAGCATATTTTAAAAACAGTACTAATAATTGAAGAGTAACTTTAAAAATGTTACTGGGGATTAACTATGCTAGATATGTATTCTACCATTGACTTTTATCCCCAGCTTTATATACTAATGTTTTCTTTTTGAAAATGATATTTTTGTTATCTTCAAGAATTTCATATAATTTATCTTGTTCATATTCAATGCTACTTCCAACTCCCCAACACTGTGGGCAGAGACAGGCAGATCCTATACAAACAGTGAGCTTCCAGTTTAATGACAGACCCTGGCAGAGAGTCACCTGACGTCCTGCAGCACACATGGATAACCCCCAAACCACTATACTCTCATCATCAGACCCGAAACCCGTCACCACCCCCACATCCCATCACCACACCCCCATACCCTATCACCATACCCCACACTCCATCATCACACCCCCACACCCTATCATCACACACATACCCCACACCCCATATCCCGTCACCACATCCCTCCATCCTATCACCACACCCACATCCTGACACCCTACATTCCCATACCCCATAACCACACTCCCACATCCCATCACCACATCCCCACACCCACACCATACCCCTACACTCTATCACCACACCCCACATCCCCACACCTCACACCCCACATCCCCACACCCCACGTCCCCACACCCACACCATACCCCTACACTCTATCACCACACCCCACATCCCCACACCCCACACTCCACATCCCATCACCACATCCCCACATCCACACCATACCCCTACACTCTATCACCACACCCCACATCCCCACACCCCACACTCCACATCCCAACACCCCACACCCCCACACCCCACACTCCACATCCCCACACCCCATTACCACACCCCCACACCCAGTCACCATATCCCCATCTCTACACCACTACAACCCATTACCACACCCCACATCAACTCTCACCACCCCCCATCATCACACTACCACACAAGAGAACCAGGGATGTGAACAGCCAGTCTCATCCTTTAAGTCACAACTATGCAAAGCTTTTCTTTGGGTATATGCTTATGTGGCATACATATGTGTACATGTTTATGTGTGTGCATGTTTGCATGTGGGTGTTGGCCAGAAGCTGTCATCAGCTGTCTTTATCACTCTCCACTTTATTTTCTGAGACAGGGTCTTAATTAACCTGGAACTGGTTGGTCAATGAGGGGTCTGTTTGTCTTCATCCCTGGCCCCTCATACTGGGGTTACAGATGTATACAATCGTGTTCAGCCTTTACATGGGTCTGGGGATTTGAACTCAGGTCCTCAAGTTTGAGTGACAAACACTTTACTGACTGAGTCATCTCCCCAACCTGAAATCATACTTTTCTGTTGTTTTACAACTTCATTTAACAGTAAGATGTTTAACATATTTAAAGCTTGGCATAATCACCAACCCATTACAACTAATTCTCTTGAGAGAAGAACATGCAGGATTTGACTCTGCCTTCCTCTCAGAACTAGCACACATTAGGTGGTAATAATTCTTGAATCAAGCACAATTCTTAAGGCTACAATTTCTACCCAGTTCACAGAATGTCTTATTTCAAGGATAAAGAGATAGAGTTTAGATCATTGTGGAATTGAACTTACTGCATTTAGATTTGTATTGCAAATGGGCAATATAATAATAGATAATAATAATAATAGATAATTGACATTTAAAGGAACAGCAGGGATGGGATAAATGCAATTGCTCTTCTACTAACATTTCATCATCTTTTCAAGAACCTATGAGGCAACAATTATTTTTCCTATTTCACTTTTAGTTAAAGAACCAAACTAGGGTTCTTAGCACCAATAACAGGTGGCTCCCCACTGCCTGCAACTCCAGCCTCAGGGGATCCAATGCCCTCTTCTGGTCTTTGTGGCACCTATACTCACTAGCATATGTCCACGCCGCCTCTCCCCCTCATATATACATAATAAAAAATGAAAACTTAAAATCTTTAAAATAGGTACCTACTTCATAGGTTTCCAAGAACAAATGTGAAAATTCATCAAGTGCCAACATTTAAAATGTCCAAATATAAATCCCCAGTAAACATGAATTCCCTCATTGTTAGGGCTGTGATTATTACCCTGCTCGTACCTCTGGCTCAACACTGTTGCTCCAAACCAATCACGGAAAGAATACATGTACTAATTCTGTGCAATCTCTGCACAGCATGGTTTCTGGAGGCCCTTTTGTTTTCTGAGAACTTCATTCATGCATGTAATGTGTTTTGATCAAGTCCACCCCGTTCCTTCTTCTCTGATTCCTTCCCCATCTCCCCAATCCTTCCCTTCCGTTTTCATGTGCTATCTCCTTTTTGTTTTGTTTTGTTTCAGATCCACAGTCCATTTAGTGCTGCCAGTATGTGCATGGGCACAGGAACATCCGCTGGAGCTGGGCAGCATCGCAGGGCCACACCCCTGAAGGAAACTGACTATCCTCATCCCGGCAGCCAACAGGTGCCAGCAGCTATCAGGTGCCAGCAGCTCCTCGGCTAGGGGTGGTCTTCCCGACCATCTTCCCCTTCCATGCTGGGTGTTTCCTGGCTTCATCCTGCACAGGTCTTGTGTATGTCGTCACAGGCCCTGTCAGTTCATATGTACAACTGCCCCATGTGTCTGGAAAGCAGTTTTAGTACAGTCCCTGCCTCTGGCTCTCATAACCCCTCTCCCTCTCTTCCTCTGAGCCGTAGGCAGAGGGGCATGATGGAGATGTCCCATTGATTTGCTATTGATTAAACCATTTGATAACTAGGCCATGTTTTTCAACCAAGCAACCAAGGGTTTCCTACAGAGAAAGACAGAAGAGAAAATACATTCAATTATTTTGCTTTCTAGTAGAGCATGGTTGTGAACTGATCCATTTTTAATCTCACAAATAAACGAGTTGTTATCTTCAAGACTATCTTCTGTCATGATTACTTTTCCCAGATAGATTTTCATTTTCCAAGGTGCCTCAGACAAAGTGTGTGTCTGTGTCCATATTCCCACCCAATAAATCTCCTGTTTGGCAGAGAATTTTGTTAGCTTCCATGAAAGGGTCCTTTTGTCCGCTTCTATCTAAGAAGCTTTTTTCATTACAAGCCTGGAAGTCAAGGTAAGTGCTGTGCGGAGTCAAGGACCCCTTGGCTCTTCTCCCATGTCCAAATTATCTCCCGGGAAAGTGCAGTCCTCTATGCTGTAGTCAGCTAACAGGAGTGACAGCTCAGAGAGCTTCAAGCCTGGCCTTAATTAATGGGCTGTGCACAAATGTGACCGAAGCATACTTTTTGTAAAGAAGGGGCTTTAAATAGCACTGAATGCCTGTGGGCACAAGGCCATGCGATGGCAGGAAGTGTCTGACCATCTTAATGGGACCGGGCTTTTGTGCACAAACAATGGTGAGCAAACCAAAGCCCGGCAGAGAGCCATTAGGATGGTTTTCATTTGTGGTGGTGTGGAGGGCCCCTTAAAGAGCCACTAATCAGAAAAGAGAAAAAAGAATGGAGCGATTCAAGTACAGTAAGGCAGGGTGTCCTCATGAGAGACCCCACATAGGTGATGGTCCAGCTTACATGGATGGGCACTCCCTTCCACCCCGCTGTTGCCCTGAGCATGGCAGTTAGCTTTCTCCTTCGAGACGCTCTGCCTCTGACCTCTGAAGTGAATTGTACTCTCTTGTTTTAACATCTCCTTTCTTCCACTTGCTCCTTCTGTACTGTCAGTGAGACTGTTTCCAAGTTCCCTCTCCAACCAGGGTCCTTGGTCTGAGCAGAACCCCTTCCAAATCACATGCGGATTTAAGAATGTTGCTTGTCCAGAGACTTAAGAGATGGCTTATTGGACCACATGCCTGCCACACAAGCCTGAAGACCTGAGTTCAGATCCCCAGCACCCACATAAAAAGCCAGGCATGGCCACACTTATCTGTAATTGTAGCACAGGAGAGGTAGAGATGGGAGGAGCCCTGAAGCTCACTGGCCATTCAGTTTAGCTAGTCAATGAGTTCCTGGCTTAGAGAGAAACCATGTCTCAAAAAGACATTCGGAAGTGATTGAGGAAGACATGATGTTGACCTTTGACCTCACGTGAATGAACATATCTCATACAACACTCACATACTCACACACATACACATTTACATACACACACTCTCACATACATTCACATACACATTCACATACATATGCTCACACACATTCAAATACTCTTACACACATTCACACATACACACACATTCATGCACACACATTTACATACAATCAAACACTCTCACAATTCACATACATACACATACTCACACACACTCAAACACATTCACACCTACTCTTAACACATGCATACACATTACATACACACACACCCAAG
This sequence comes from Dicrostonyx torquatus, assembly GCA_028555095.1. Lineage (NCBI taxonomy): Eukaryota > Metazoa > Chordata > Mammalia > Rodentia > Cricetidae > Dicrostonyx > Dicrostonyx torquatus. The sequence goes on from JAQHUG010000003.1 coordinate 21,244,211, forward strand.
CACACTCACATGCTCTGCTCTCAAGGAACACTGGCAACTCATCTTCATCACGGCAGCGGCTTCCACAGGCTGAGCATCCTGGGTGTCCTTCAAGGTGCTTCACACATCCTGCTCAGTGCTCTTCACAGCCCAGTGAGACAGTTCCTCTGGGTCCTTCTTTGACAGTTGACAAAGCTTAATTTTGCACAAGAGCCAAGGGAGGCCTTTCCCCAAGTGAGGGAGCAGGTAAGCAGCACAGCTAGGACCAGAGTGGGGTTATGATGAGCCTGGTCTCATGCTCCCACCCACCATGTTTCTCTGAGTCTCCTCTCAGCTGCTTACTGCACAGTCCAGCAGAGGGGAAGACACACCAGTGCAGACACATCGCTTGTTAGATCTTCCACTGAGAAACTGCAGTGCAGAGACGGCTGCACAATAATCCATAAAGCTATACAGCCGAGGACTCAGAGCTTGCCCCTCAAATGCAATATTGCTGCAGATGCCGCATGCTTTCACTTAAATGTGGAAATGAAGATAATCTCAGAGGATGAAAGAATAGAAGAGTGGCTACCAGGGCCTGAATGGGGAGGACTATGGAGAAAGGGAGATAGGAAGGAAGGTGGATAGCATACACACAAATGCAGTTGGATGGGAGGGACAATCATTATCATCATCATTCTCAAGACAGGGTTTCTCTGTGTAGCTCTGGAGCGGGTAGACGTGAATTCACAGAGATCTGCCTGCCTCTGCCTCTCAAGTGCTAGAGTTAATGGCGTGTGCCACCACTGCCTGGCAAAAAGACTTTATTTTTATCATTTTTAATCATGTATCTGTTTTTCTGCATGTAGTTTGTGCATATGGATGAGATCCCTGCAGAGGTCAGAAGAGGGCAGCCCTGGAGCTGGAGTTACAGGTAGCAATGAGCCCTCCAGTGTGTATGTACGCGTGTGTTTGTGCCAGAAGCTAGTGTCAGGTGTTGTCTTGGGTTGTTCTTCATCTTACTTTTTAGACAGAGTCTTTCACTGCACTCCGAGTTCACTGATTTGGCTATTCTGACTTGGAGAGTGAGCCCCAAGTATTTGTCCATTTCCCCCCAATTCCCACCCTCAAGTGCCAGGTTTGCAGACTCTACCTTGCCTGGCTTTTAAGTAGGATTTGAACCCAGGTCCTCATGCTTGCCCAGTAGGCACTTTACCAACTGAGATATCACCTCAGGCCATTTGTCCTTTATGTCTCTCTTCTTTTACGTTCTCTTTTCTTTCCTGTCCCAACTTCACTTTCAAATGAAGGGCAAATTGGCAAGTAAGATGTCAAACTGTGGAGACCTGAGGAAAACAGCTGTTGCACAAGACAACTGCCTCACACACAGCCTGTTGTTCGTGGGCTTGTGGCAGGGATAGGCTCAGACAAGAGCAGAAAGAACTGCCTTCAGCTTCCCCTCACTCACGAACTAGCCTTCATCATCTGCCTCTGCATCATGGCGGGGGGAGTCTCATGTGGAAGCTGCTTGAGAAGCTGTCTTGCTAGTGTAAATAAACAAGGTCCAGCAGGAGAGAAATTCATCAGGACCAGGCCACGCTTCCAAACCATGCCTGACACTTGCCAGGAAAACCAAACTTTGTATTTAAAACATAACATGGGAAAAAAGTGCATCATTTTCATCCAAAACACATAAACCATGGACAGGGAAATCAATTTGACCAACACTCAGAGTTGCTTGAAAGCAAACATGTATTCAGAACCCGGGCATGGGAAGCCAATCAGCTAATCAGCACTCTCTGGTCATGGGAACCACGGCTAACAATTCCAGCATGCTGGGGGACCACAGAAGAGCCTAAGGATCTGTTCTGACCACATGGCATTTGGATTTTAGCCTGTTGGTTGCAGAAAACCTCAGGAAATGGACAAGTCACCTGGACAAAGGTCATTTGAGTGGTAGAGACAGGTAGGCATCCTAGGAAGGATGGCTGGTGGCCACCAGAGGCAGGAGGGGGAGGCAGACACTCAGAAAACACTTCCATGGAACACAGAACAGGACTTTTTGATCTCTGGATGTCAGAGCCTAAGAATAACGAGTGGTAGTAGCTGATGTCCCTCGCACCACAGCTTCTGGCCTCCGTGCTTGGCAGGGGTTATCTTATTGAATTCTTTGGCAGCTTGGAGGTAGATCTGATGATTTCTCACTTGATAGATGGGAAAACTGAGGCCCAGTGAGGTCAAGTCATTCATTTCCCTAGGCCATTTCAGTTAATAAGACATGAATACAGAAACTAAATGCACCATCTCCCTGTGATAGCAGAAATAACAGTGTGAAACGGTCACATATTTTGTAGCTTAGGGCCCTGGGTGTTGTGATTGGAAACCTAGCAAACAGAACGCTAAAGCATCTTATTTGCTTGGTTTCTCTTATTAGCATGAACCTTACACATCAAAGATAAACAGCGGGCTGTCACAAGATACCTAAGACAATTCTCTCTCTCTCTCTCTCTCTCTCTCTCTCTCTCTCTCTCTCTGTGCATGGATGCATGTACATGTGTCAGGCACACATGTGGAGGCAAGACGTCAACCTTGAATGTCTCAGATCTTATTGAGACAGGGTCTCTCCTTGGCCTGGAACTTGCTGATGGCACTAGGCTGGCCTGCAAGCCCCAGGGATCCATCCGTCTTCACTTCTCTTGAGTTGGGTTTACAAGCACACATCACTGCACCGAGATTTTTAACATGGAGACTGAGCTCAGGTTTCCTGTCTTACACAGCGAGCTCTTCACTGACTGAGCTGCTGCTCTCCACCAATACTCTGAAGCCTTTCCTAATTCCCAGATAACTAGAACCATGGGAACCAAGAAGGGCTGACTGCTACACCACTCCCTCTGACCCTATCTCTGCCTGTTTTTCCTTCCCAGAGCTTCCAAGTCTCAGTCCCTAAGACCCTTTCTTCCCCTTAGGGAACCCTCTTCTCAGAGGCTGGTTGTTCTTTGCTTCCTGCTACTGTTATAAACCCCATGACCAAAAGCAACCGGGGGAGAAAAGGATTTATTTCCTCTTAGAGGCTCCACTCCATCATCAAGGGAAGTTGGAGCAGGAGCTCAAAGTGGCAGGAACTTGGAGGCAGAAACTGAAACAGCAACCACAGAGGAGTGCTGTTTCCCAGCCTAGGGATGGTACTGCCCACAGTGGGCTGGGTCATCCTACACCAATTAACAATCGTGAGAAATGCCCCACGGACATGTCCACAGGCCAACATGATGAAGACAATTTCTCAGGTGAGTTTCCCCATCCCAGGTGACTCTAAGGTTTGTGTTAAGTCAACAGCCGGAGCTAAATGTAATGCTGTATATGAGGTGTCACCCAGAAGTCACCACAGCTCTTTCCCTGATACCCTAGAATTAAAAAAAAAAAAGCACAGGCCTTCTTCATCTCCTGAGCTCTACCAGCCACTAAGCTAGGCCATCAAGAGACACAGGCCTTTGTTAAGGCTGTTTGTCGCTCTTTCTTTCCCTTCCCTTTCTGACTCCCAAGGCCACAGAGGCCATGTAGCCACCCTCCTTCTCTCAAAAGTCTTTCTCTGCCTTGAGTATATGCTAGAACCATCTTGGCGGGGGAGGGGGGGCTTGAAGGTGATGGGTATTCAACTCTTGGTCCCAAGATAGCCTTACTCAGCCTCATGCATGCCTGCTCATGGTGACCAGTTCAGCGTTCTTCAGGACATCGTGTTGTATGCCCACTGCTCTGGCCACCAGACCCTGCCCCTTCTGCCAGGAGCTCCTTATGCAAGCCTGTCCAGTGCAGTGGCTCTTCACTGGAGGAATCTGCTCACCCCAGGCTATATTTGGAAGTGTCTAGAGTTAATTTTGATTCTACAGCCAGCAGCAAGTGAGGATATGCTATTGGCATCTGGTGGATAGTGGCTGTGGATGAAGGTAGAGGCTGCGGATGCTGCTGAACATCCTCCAATGCACAGGGCTGCTCTGTGGCAAATGATGGTTTACTATTGAGAAATCACTGTCAGAAATGGAGACACGCATTCATGAGTTTCGATTTCCCAAGGGATCCAAGGGCCCTGCGTAGGGGCCTTAGTCTTTGTGAGGCTCTTTCTTGCTTGAGTATCCTAGGTTGATGCTAACATTCCCCCCCCCTTGAGCATGCAGAGCGAGGCACACACCATGGAGCTACATTCCCAACCTCCTGTGATCATCTCCAAACAATGCAGTGGAAGTCAATTGGCCATGTTCTATGGCCTCCACACTTGAGAGGGCGGAGTGAAGCAGCTCTCCGTCTTCAGACCAGGGACCCCAGCTTTACATTCTCCTGCGCAGCCATGCTCAGAGTGCTCACACCTCTTTAATTACATAAGGAAAGTTCTCAGGGAAAGCATGACAAGAAATAAGAACCTTGAAATTGTGGGTAAAATATAAACAAATGTTTTGGCTGATGGAGCGCACATTTTTTAATCACACCGCGTGTTTTCAGAGTGCACTGAGCCCTGCCTAGAATGGCTCAAATTAAAGATCAAAGGCGGTGTCGTGACAAGACAGAGTGGTGCTCCCAGCCAACTTAGCATGCCTGCTTCCCCTCCCGCAAACAGCCATGTGGTCACCCGTTTCCTTACGAAGGGTTAGTCTGAAGCCGCCATTAAGACAGCGAGAACTGATTAAAGGATACTTTATTTATTTATTTATTTATTTATTTATTTATTTATTTATTTACTTTTGGTCTGTTTAGTTTCTGTTTTATGGTGTGTGTGTGGTGCTTTAGAAGTAAGTTAGATAGCAACACATTTAAATAAGAGGACAATTGTGATAGAAATGGAGCCAGCTTTCAAAGACATATACGCCTGGAGCCTGCAGAGTGGAAACTATCCAGACGTTCAAACTTACGGCAGGAGATAGATACTGGCCAAGGGTGGACAGAGGCCCCTGGGTGAGTACATGGGGGACCTGGCCACATGTGCAAAGATACCTCCCAAGATCCTAAGGCCCAGATGCTTCCTACAGAGGAAATAAGGCAGCAAGCACTCAGGCTGTGGTCAGCAGATTTGAGGGGTGTGCTGGCTGTTGTGGACAACATAGATTTGATCCGGATGGGACAAGGTGCATGAAAAGCAAACAGAGAGGCTGAAAACTGGGGGTTTGGGATATGGAGTGAGGGTGTGGGGGAAGAAAGCATGTCAATCAATATCACAAAGGAATAACTGGGGTATCTATGAATCATGCTACGCTTCATGTCTCCAACTCTGAGCCAGCCAAATGATCCTGACTAATATGGTCAGAGGAGGTGAGCACCCCACAATATGGTCCCGGCACCCAGACGTGGAGATAGGAAGATCCAAGGTCATCCTTAAATACATTGCTAGTTTGAGGTCAGGCCGACCTACATGAGACCCTGCCTCAAAAACAGTTGGGGAAATAACTCAGTAGTTAAAACATTTGCCATGGAAGCGTGAAGACAGAGTTTGGACTTGCCGCAGCAGGTACCAAAGGGCCTTGCTTTTCTTCCCAATCGAATGCTAAGAACAGCTTCCTGCTCACTAGAAAACACAGTAAACATGGGCAGAATGACTAGCAGCTGATCCATATCTCCATCACTATGGGCCCCTTTCTCATTCCCAGGGAGGGCCCTCTCATGCCCTAGCAGGACAAGTAGCTCATGGGGTCAATGTGGGGATCTCCCACAATTGTAGGTACATCAGGGCCAACTCTCACTGTTTTCTTATGTGCGACTGTTCTAGTTAGGCCATCTATTGCTGCAAGCGAAACATCATAACCAAAAGCAAGTTGGGAGGAAGGGGTTTATTTGGTTTACATATCATAGTCCATCACTGAAAGAAGTCAGAACAGGAACTCAGGGGCTGGAATCTGGAGGTTTCTTAGCTACCTTTCGCGTAACCTTGGCTAAGTTAGTTTTTTGATCTCAGGCATTCTCATATTTACAATGGGGATGAAAACTCATAGGGCTGCTACACAGTATTAGAGGGGCCACAATCACACAACTACCAAGGTTAGAATTTGGAAACTGAAAGACCTAGTGAATATCTGTCTGCTTAGCTATGTGTGGTCCTTTCTAAAATACTGTCTCCCTGAGGGTGCAGAATGCCCGTGGTTCCTGCTTGTCTTCCATTTCTGCCTTGAACCAGTAGATGAACCTTTGGAAACCCCCAGATACCTCCCTCCTCCCCCAAGAGGGGAAAGACACAGCTCAATTGGAAAAAATCTTTGTTTTGAACCCAAGGCTACTTCCCGTGGCTCTCGGCACAGCACACTCCACTTGGCAATGCTTTATAATCCTCAGTCAGTGTGGACTTTTTTTAATGTTAAGAAGATATGTAACACAGCCCTCAGTACCATTGCCAACCAGGCTTCAACAGGTGGTCCTCATAATAGACTTCCTGACTCCTTACAGCTTCCAGCAAGCTCTTCGGGGAGACTGTTATGAGCTATGTGGTATCTATCTCCCTCTATTCTGGTTTAGTGATAGGCTGCCGTTTGCAGCCGAGAGCACAGAAAGACAGCCTAAGCTTAGAGCAACTTGGATTTTCTTCAAAGAAGTTGTTTCTGAAGCACTGGCCCTGGGCTGCTCAGGGACCAAGAAAAGCCAGGGGCAGAGCCAAGAGTCATTGTCACAGTCACAGGTAAAGATGTCTGTGAGTTTATGCTACACAGACCCACAGAAGCTGCCTCTCTCAAGAACCCTTCCTTGGAACAAGCGGAGTCACTGATGAGAGAAGGGACATCTAGGTCCCCCTTCACAGAAACACATATTCTGCCGGCCCAGTAATGGGGTGGCTCCCCCTCAGCAGCAGCAGGGACATCAATTATTATCCTGTAACCCCCAGGTGGGTCTTTTTCTTTCCTTCAGTGCTCACCTAAATAAAATGAGATCTAGAGCCAACAGACAGAAAGCTTGAGCAGACCAATACCGCCGGTCACTGCCCTGACAAGATACTAGTCACCTAATGCCACAGCTCACTCTTCTCAAACACCAGATCCAACCACAGAGAAAGAAAGCTGGTGACGGGGTTGCCTTGTGACTCTAAGTGCTGAGGTTTTCCATCGGTGCTGAAGTCATTTCCCAGCAACCACTAAGAAACAAACAAAGCTGGGCATGGCGGTATGTAATCCCAGTCCTGGGGAGCTATAGACAGGAGGCTTCTTGGGGTTCACTAGCCAGACAGCATAGCGGAATCACTGAGCACCAAGCCAGCTAGATACTATGTTCCAACAAACAAAGTGGATAGTGACCGAGGAATGACACTCAAGGCTGACCTCTGACTTCCACACTCATGTGAACACACATACACCTGTGTACACATCAACATGAACATATGTGTATGTGCATAGAAAAGATTCCCATTGGTGTGGCTGGGATATAAAATGCCACTTCTCCTAGTTCATGTGTTGACAGGTTGGTCCTAGGGTGGTAGTGTTCAGGTAGGGCCTCTGGGAAATGACTGTATCATGAGGGTTCGGATGTTACCAACGAATTCACACATATGCCAATAGATAACCCCTTTGGGGAGTCATAGATCAACAAACTATTGGGAGGTTGTGAGCATGCAGAAAGGAAGAGCACACAGCGAGTGAAAATATGACATCAAGCACCACTGTTTATGTTTTTAATTGTTCACCCAAACAATAGCACCTCCACTCTTAGAATCAGGTGGAGAGTACTGTGGTGTTGCAGGACATAGCTGCCAAACTCTGAGGTATTTTTATATAACCAACATTTATAGGATATAAATGTTCCTCTAAAAAACAGTGAACAGCATCAGCTCATGGACAGTGGATAATATCTTTATCCAAACGGTACAAAAGTCTTGTCATAGGATAAAAGGACCTAAGTTAAGTAGAGAGATTTGCCACAATTTTAAGGGGAAAAAAAAACCACACTTGATTTGCCTATTTCCAATTTTTCTGAGTCCTTCAGACTTCCTTCAGGAAGCCCTGCCCCTTCTCCAAGTGGTGCCTAGAGACTGCCAATTTGTGCCATCCTAATCCCATGTCCTTCTCCCTCTTAACTCTGTCTTCCTGACTGTGCGCACCCTGCAGGAAGACACTGAATCTTCCTTATCTTGTACTTCAAGCGTCTTGCTTAGGACTATAGTTACTGCTCAATTAATGCTCACTGCATACATGGATTAAAAAAAGACAGAGATTCATATTTGCACATTCCTGCTTACAGGCTACCCATCAAAATAAACACAAGACCATTTTCATCTAGGAGTACTGGATGAGGTAATGAAAATAAGTAAAATAAAGATCTCTGACAATTAGAGATTTTTCATAGAACCCTGAGTAGTCTCTAGTTCCTAATGCCATCCTGAACATTCCTGTTGTTCCCACATTTGGTTGTGGTGTTTCAAAGAGCTACCATCGTTTCTTTCATCTCTACACAGTTACTTCCTACTTCCTCTTTCTCCATCACTACAGTTACTTCCTATTTCCTCCTCCCTCATCTCTACACAGTACTTCCTATTTCCTCCTCCCTCATCTCTACACAGTACTTCCTACTTCCTCCTTTCTCATCTCTACACAGTACTTCCTACTTCCTCCTCTCTCATATCTGCACAGTACTTCCTACTTCCTCCTTTCTCATCTCTACACAGTACTTCCTACTTCCTACTTCCTCCTCTCTCATCTCTACACAGTACTTCCTATTTCCTCCTCACTCATCTCTGCATAGTACTTCCTACTTCCTCCTCTCTCATCTTTTTTTCTTTCTTTTTTTGGTTTTTCAAGACAGGGTTTCTCTGTGGCTTTGGAGCCTGTCCT
>JAQHUG010000003.1:21253752-21264138 GCA_028555095.1 Dicrostonyx torquatus
AAGAAAGAAAGAAAGAAAGAAAGAAAGAAAGAAAGAAAAGATTTAGAAGATGTTAGGGAGAAAAAGTGACTCCTACCCATAAATAACCCATCAGACCAAATGCCGAGCTGGGGTGAGGTAAGGAGACAGATGGAATTTGTCTAAAGGAGTCAACTGGCTTCCAGATTCAGGGACTGATGTCTCCGAGCGACTTTTGCTGGTGGAGACTCCAGTTTGAGAGCAACACATGAGGCAGTACCAGCAGTCAACAGTTCACAACTCTCAAAACTGTCTCCAGTAGGAAAAGGCTTAATTAAGCCTGACAGAAACTATCTAGCAGCTTTTATAAGTAATTGCTATTGCCCAAAATAGGACTGACTCATAATTTGCATGATTTCAGAAATGATGAATCAATAAAAGTGTTTATAGAAATAGCCTTTTGATTAATTCCTTCAGACTAAAATCTGCGGGACATGTGATAAAAGTGAGATTCCTACCGTCAATTAGGAAGACTCAGAAATCAAACCCAGCCCTCAAGCGCAGCCCTCGGGATAACTGATCCCAGATTTTGGCAGTGCGGATGATTTGGAAGCAGCCTCACCAAGATCAACTAACCACATCACACCTCTCGTCTCTATTCTTGAGACGGTCAGTTCAAAATCACATTAATTTACAGCCACACTAACAGCCAAGTGAGAATCTGCCATAATGGGTTGAGGTAGCTAAGAAGGCTTGAGAAATCTAGCAACACAGCCTTGGGAAACCACACAACTTCTTGTCCTGCCTGTACGCACACCCACAAGGAAAAAACATCAGCCGTTACAGCAAGGCAGGAATTTAACATGGAGGTATATTCTCCTCAGAGCATAAATAAACCTATGCTTGCTATATAGTGCTATGTTCACAGAAAATGGCTCTCGAGCTTCCATAATAACCTACAGGACTTTTTAACGTGGTGTGTGTGTGCGCGTGCGTGCATGCATGCTCAGGTGTGTGCATGTGAATACAGGTATGCACATGCCATGATCCATGGCTGCTGCTCAGAGGGTAGTAACCTTGGATGCTGCTCTTTGCTTTTCACCTTGGAGGCAAGGTCTCTTGTTTGTTGCTGCATGTTCTGGGCTAGTTGGCCTGTGAGCTTTGGGGGAGTCTCCTGCCTGTCTTCAATGTCACCATAGGAATGCTGCATGATTGCACCTCTAGCTCTTCATCTACGGAGCCATCTCTTCACTCCTAAAGGAACTCTTAAACTATCAACAGATGTGCAATTATTTTTCTGCCAGTTCTAGTAGATAAGTGTATCTATTTAAAAACAGTCCCTGTATCAGGACTTGAACAGCGCCAAGCTAGTCAGATTGTGAGTTAATATTGCAGTGTATAGAAGTATTGGGCTTTTCTACCCCCAAATGCCTTATAGTTAGTGAACAAGTAAACAGAAGAACACTAAGTACCTAAAATAAAGTTTGCATGTCATAACATTTCAAGTCTGAATAACACACACACACACACACACACACATCCTGAAAGCAATTTACAAAGTATCTTTAATGTTTTGGCGGTATCTTGTCACTTGAAGCTGGATGTAGGATCTTCCACTTGTGATGGCCTACTGACGTTCCAAATGTCCATATTTGAGAGCACTTAGGGTTTGGAATATTTTGGTTTGGCTATTTTGGTCTGTATTAACAACTACTTATTAAAAGCTCTCCCTGAAGTGGAAAAGCATCTGTGTTGTTAGTTTGTACATCCTGTCTGGGACCACACATGTCAAATCCTAAAGTACCAAGCTAGAGGCAATGGAAATTTTAACTTATTTTTATCATCAAGCAGGAACAAAACTTTGCAGCACTTAAGCTGAGTGTGATCAAGACTTAAGGCATTCCACAGAAAGCGTGTGTGGCTTTAGGAGGAGAACCAGTAACTCTCCTGGCCCTTCTGTCCTCTCTGAGACTGGAGATGTGGCGTGTTTCCACAGATACCACCTCACCCTGCTCGGGGTGTTTTCATCCTTTCTGTATGTGAATGCTAGTCTGGCTTTATACTGAATTTACAAAATATGTGATGATATAGAAAGGTATTAAAAAGTTATATTGAAGTGCCCACTAATTTAGTTTATGTTTCCATTTGCTTAAGATAGCCTACTTAGCCGGGCGGTGGTGGTGCACGCCTTTAATCCCAGTACTCGGGAGGCAGAGGCAGGCAGATATTTGTGAGTTCGAGACCAGCCTGGTCTACAGAGCCAGATCCAGGACAGGCTCCAAAGCCACAGAGAAACCCTGTCTCGAAAAACCAAAAAAAAAAAAAGATATCTTACTTTATTTATTTTACATCTATGTATGAATTACATGTGTGTACATGTATGTACATTCATGTACATTGTGTGCATGTAAAGGTCAGAGGACAACTTACTGAATCTGGTTTTCTACGTCTCACTAGCCCTGAGGTATTTTCTTTTGTAAGGAGACCTCTCAGCACTAATATTGAACCTTCTGGATGCTTCTCCATTGCTTCCTGCTCCCCAGAGGAGACTTGGGAACCTGGGGTATGTATCTGTGCTCTCAAATGTGTGTTTTGCATTTTCCTGAAAGCTTGCATAATGGTCCTGTATCTCTCACAGCTTTCTTCCCTTTACGTTGCTTTGAGATCTATCCATGTCCACACATGTGCATCTGGTTTATTCATAACTGCTGAGAGGTGAAGTATATGTGTGTATATGTGTGCGATCACAGAGGGGGTCCTGATCAGTAGGCCTGCTGCTGTCAGCGTGTGCGCAGCTTCCCTTCACCAGTAAGCCCTCTGTCTTTAAGCTTTGCTTATCAGCTCACACTGTTTCTACATCTAAATAATTCTTTCTTCCTAGGATAGGATAGTTGGCTTAAGTCACCATAATTGTCTTCAGAAGGCTACGCTGGACACTTAGGGCTTTTAGAACCCTCCACGACCAAGCTTGCTTTCAGGCTTTGGGCTAGAACTGGATATGGACAATAGAGAGCCTTGTTGTTCAGAGGTGTGGGCTGACTGTTTGGGGTCTTTAACACTGACTGGTGCCAGCTGGGTAGGACTTGGTAAATGTCTCCTTTGAGGAAAAAGACAAACAGAAATAAAGAAATTCCAGTGCTAAGTGGGAAACTGTTTTCATAATTCAATTTTGTTTTACATAACCTTGCTCCCCAAATGTTAGCAATTTAGCCCCGTGAGCTGTTGGTGCTATTAAATAGTCACCAAATGTTGCAGAGACAGCTCAGCAAAACTCGCAAACAGACAAGCCGTTTTATGACCATTGTCTCACCTCGAGGGTGGCTCGCTGCATTCTGGTCCAGGTCCCTAGGGCCCCACGGTAATAACATCTGTATTTTATAAGACCAGCTTTGTACCACACCTGTGTATCAATTCTCCCTTTTGACTTCTGCTCTAAACGAAAGCCAAATGTTTGGCTGCACATCTGGTGTCCGGGCTCCAGTGAGTATCGAAGACAGGAGCTTCAACACTTTGCCACCCCCCCCCCCGCCATTTTAAGTGATGCTAATTGAGTTCTGGGAAGGTTTAAATTTTTAAGTTCTTAGAGGAAAAAGAGATGAAAGGAATGAAAGGAAGCAAGCAGAAGAAAAGGAGCAGGCAGTGAGAAATTGTGACCAAAACAGAAGTTGAAGCTAAATGATGGTGGAAACACTTCAAACAAATGAGTTCAGAAAAATTATTACACTTCCATTTCATGTGCTTCCCTTAATTTATTTCTGGACGGCGTGTGATTTTGTTTAGAAGATAGAAGATTGCTGTTAAATGTTCTAGAAACAACTGTAGGAGAGAAGGTTGTGGAATTAGTTCATGATGACTGAGTTGGCAACAGAAATCACTACTGCCATTTGCCACAATAACACACCACACGATGTGACTAAGTAATGAGTCAGTTTCTAATAATCAGAAGTGACCACAGATTGGCCAATACCTGTTGACAGGAAGTTACTTTCCAAGTCCTTGATATAGTCTGGGTAGCTATGGACGGTAGGCTTTAATTTGGAAAGGTTCCTTGTAGATTTTATCCTATTCATGATGAACGAGGTGGAACAGTGGTGGATGCTCGGCACCATGGACCACCCGGTCCATGCTTCTTCCCTACTGCAGCAACCCACCCCATCTGCACCTCCTTATGAGGCCAGACAGCTGCCTTCTAGAACATTTGCAGTGATGGGATCTCTTTGCATCTGAAGATAATTCTATTTTCTAGAAAATTTTCCTTCAGGTGGACTGAATGCCTCCTATTACTTCAACTCATTAGTCAAGGTCTGCCACCGAAAGTCACACACAGCAGGCGGATTCTTCCTTTCCAAAGCAGTATCGGTGCGACGCTGCCTCCTTCTGCCAGCCTCTGCCTGTCCATTTTCCTCCCTCCTGCACTCTGTTTTTTCTTTGAAGTGGAGTTGGAGCTTATTAAAAAAGGATTCTTAACATAAATTAAAGTAGGAGGATTAATAAAATGAAAGGCACTTAGGGAAAAATAGGTCACATCTAAGTGTCAGTGTGGACTTCTCAAGGGACAGTCACTTCAACTCCAGCCCAATGGTCCTGCCCCCTGCCACTACGGTTTTGTTCAAGTTTAACACAGCCTACCCTACAATAAGCTTTCAAGAACAGAATGCACTATAAACTGATGAGACAAACAACCAAGAGAGATTGCTTAGGACTCCCGTTTCTATGAATGAAATACAAAACTCGATTTCCCTTTGACATTTCATGGCACTACTGGCGTTTCACAGCTCAGACTCCTAGGTCAGTCTGAGATGAGCTGCAGAGTTCTAGACCTAAAAAGAAGCTACTGTGAACCTTAGTACCTGGAGCTCTGGATTTAGAAGTGTCTTGTTTTGAAGATGTTGACATTTGTCTAGCTCTCCTCCAGCTCCTTGGTCAGCTACCATATTTACACTGTACATCTCTCCAGGACAATAATCAATCCCTTTTAATCCGTTTAATCTTCAGAGCAGCTCACTAGCTTTGTGAGGTCTGAATATTCATTCTGTTACAGACATTTCAACCTTAAACTCAGGATTCTCCACACCACAAACACATTTTACCCTGGTCTTGGTCTGGCTTCCCTGTTTATTCGTGGGCCGACAAGGCATCAAAGCTGGACTGGAGAGGGCTCAGTCAGTCAAGTATTTGCTGCACAAGCAAGAGGACTTGAATTTGGGTCCTCAAAACCTGTGGAAAAGTCCACAACACTCCCCTCCCCCAATACACGCACATATGCACAAGTCATGAAGAATCTAGAATCCTTTCCCACATGAGTCTTAATGAGTTCTGTCAGGGGTCACCCAAACTGTTTTCCTAAATCCCAAAGCTGTGTTCATCAGGTCAGGGTACACAGACCCCCTTCCATTCAACATAATCACCCTCTGGAAGCCCAAGTTCACAGTCTCAGATTCTTCAGGAGTTTTTATCTTTCCCCTATTCTCAATGATGTTCTCCATCATGGGAGAGTGACCTGAACTGAGAGGTTTAGCTTGGCTAGTTTGTTGTCTTAATTTACTTACTATCCTAACCTACATTTTATGTTTAATCCTTCATCTGGGGCAGCTGTGTCCCTTTGGTGTTTCTGATCACCTGACCCTCTTTATTTTTTCAAAAAAAAAAAAAAGCAAAACAACAACAACAAAAAACATCCCAGAAATCTCATTTCCATCTTTTCACCTTAAATTTAACAGGGATAGTGAACAAGCCCTCAGGGGAGAAGTGGAAAGCTAGGGAGCACGGGCCTATCGTGTTACAAAGGTGAATCCACTTGTACAATCTACACAGATGGTAGTATGAGCTGAAAACCATCCCAAACACCGGCCTCCCTCAGATGCTATTTTTGAATGTCGTCCAGGCTCTCCTGTGGTGGAGAGCATGGCCTTCCTCTTGCCAGGACACTTCAGGTACAGGCGTCTCCATTGCTTGTGAGAACTTGGAGAAGAAAAACATCCAAGTACTGCATCCAGCTTCAGACTTGTACCTGGGGTGGTGGAAGCTTGCCTACATTCTTGTGAGTTCCTCTCCCTTTGCCCTTGAGCTTAGCTCACTGCCTTCTTCCTTAGAAGGTGGGAGAAATGGTCCCATGATTCCTTGTCCTAGAGAAAGAAAATCTACATGTAGTATATACATCCCTCCACCAGGCTGCGCTGTGTCTTTGGGTCTTTCTGCAATTATTCTATTCAACACTCATCTCTTCTTTTCTTCTCACGAAGGCCCTGAGGAGGCAGAAGAGGCTAATATGTGAAAAGTGGAACCTGGCACAGACAGTGTCCCGTGTACTTGGGAATACTGGGATGGGTAACAGAAGAAATAAGTGATGGTGAGGGAGGGGGAAGTGGTTCAGTTTTTCTCAAACACTTTTGGGAAGAGCTTATTTGGAAAAGAGAGAGAAATATTTAGTCAGAATAGTTAAAAATTAGCTGCTGGGTTTGGGAAAGGATAAAATAGGGCACCTTAGGGAGTGACCGACCTCCTGTGCTTAACACAGAACATTGGTGTCTGGTGGTGGTGTCTAGGTTTAAAAACTGAATTGACAAACAATATCTGGATTGATAGGAGGAGAGAGAAAATGGTCTATTTCTTCATGTAGTCATGATCTAGTCTGTAGGCTGCAACACATACACACACACGGCTAGAAGAGCCACACCACAAATAAGAGGAGGTATATGGTACCTGGGACATCTGGGAGTTTGGTCTGAATGTGATCTACTTCCTCCAATTAAGACTGCTTTACTAACATTTACTGGTTTAGGAGAGATAGGCTCTTAGGTATAGGCAGAAGCAGCCCATTAGAACTCAAGACTGGGGAGTCTGGGTTCATGGGCAGGCTGAAGGGGAAAGCATAGAGATGTGGTCAGAGTCCTTTCATTTGGGTGGGTATGGGGAGTCTAGGTGGCAGAGGGATTTGGATAGAGAAATTGTAGTTAATTATATATATGTAGCTCCATATATTTTGTTTTAGCTAAAAATGGTTTACCACTGTTAAAAGTGAGAAGAGAGAGCTGGGAAGATAGTTCAATTTGACTGACTCCAGGTCCCAGTGAAAGACTTTGTCTGAAAGCAGAACAAGGAGCAGAAGAGATGGCTCAATGGTTAAGAATTCGTCCAGAGGACCTGGGTTTGATTCCTAGCATCCACATGGCAGTACACATTGTCTTAACTCCAGTCTCAGGGGATCTGATGCCTTCTTCTCACTTCCATAGGTACTGACACATATATACACATGTGTACACACAGGCAAAACACCTATATGCATAAAATAAAATTTTAGAACAAAACATAAAACAAAAGCCAAGCTGAGTAGCTCCTGGGCAGGGGGTGACACTCAAGACTGTTCCCTGGCCTCTACATGCACGCACGCATAATACACAACTATACACACATGAATACACACATACACACGTGCACCCACACACAAAAGAAGAGGTTAAAAAACACAACAGATGTAGAAATGGGGTCTATTGAGCAAGCGCCTTAATTATTCAAGTGAACATTCATTCCTAAAGCCATTCTGAATCTGTGGGATCTAGGATGCTGAAACAAATGAACAAACAACGGTTCAAGGACATGTTTGGGAAATGGTAAATTATAAACCAACCAAATTTCCTTGATAGCCTAGTCTTCAATGTGCCAGCAGGCCTTATAAAACTCCAAGGAGGCTGCATTGCTTGAATTTATTTGCGTATAAAACTCTTCCTGTGCAGGTCTCTCAGGGACATGCGGACCTGGGAAGCTTACTTCACCAGCCCTGCCTGTTGTGATGTCACACCCTTGACTGTTGTGGTTGGCACATGGAAGTGCATTTGCTTCTCCAAGAGTCAAGGTGAGCGTCACGTGGCTTCACAATGGAAGCAGCAGACTCCACAGATTCTTTACTCTGACTATATGTGTGACCATATGTGTGGCCATGCGACAAAAGCCTGTGCACCACAGTCTCTCTTAAGGCAGGATGATTGTCTGAAGCACAATGTCTGAGAGTCACAGGAAACCATTCTGTCTTCAGCAGCCTTTAGCAACCTTCAGAAACCTCAAGCTAAAAGCACTCATTGCTCTGAGTTTTCCAGAGTGCCCTGGATTGAGCCTCTGAAACACTTCAAGGCATAGACTCTCTGTTGGAAAACAATTCATAGCTGGGTCTTTTTTGGCATGTGACCTTTTCAACTGTCACATTTAGAAGGCATAACAGACATAAGTTGAACGGCGTCTCTCCCGCTCCAGTCCCATGGCTCATTGCCCCACTTGAGTTGAAAGAGCTGCATATCCCTGTGCCTCTGTCAACAGCCACAGCCACAGAACCTGGCCCCTTACCTGAGTATCTGTCTAGAAAACACACTCTGAGGTCACATACCAACATCACACACCAGCATCTTCTCCCTTGCTCTTTGAATTCCAGATCTTCTATCTCCTTGTAACCATCTTCTGACATGCATCACTCTGACATACATTCAGAAATCCTCCTATACCTGACTATGATGTGAAGCCTGGCATCATTCACACTGGCACTGCTGAGTGTAAACCGTGAGCTCATCTGGATCAGGGTTGTGTTACCTCTTCTACGAAAGGTGT
This sequence comes from Dicrostonyx torquatus, assembly GCA_028555095.1. Classification (NCBI taxonomy): domain Eukaryota; kingdom Metazoa; phylum Chordata; class Mammalia; order Rodentia; family Cricetidae; genus Dicrostonyx; species Dicrostonyx torquatus. The sequence goes on from JAQHUG010000003.1 coordinate 21,262,306, forward strand.
GACTCCCATTTAGCAATCACGCCCACAAAGGCACAGTGCATGCCGTTCACGACCCATTTCCAAGGGTCTCCTCTCACCCAAATTTCAAAATCCCAAGTCCTTAAGTGCTGTCCATTTCCAGGGACATGACTAAGATATGTCTTTCAAAGGACTCGGTTCTCCAGGAATCCCACATGTCTGGGCCACAAGTGCCGCATAATGTCCACTTGTTTAAATGCCTGAACACAGAAGGAGTTCTTGGCAAAGGGTGCTTATACAACTGCCAGTTCAAAGTCAGCAAGACCTGCCTTGCCTTATTTTCCACCTAACAACAGTCACTTTCTTACTCTCCTTCCCAACTTGCATCCTTATCCAGCATTCCCAGGGATATAGGCATTCTGGATTCTTCCCTGTTTCTTAATCTACTGCAAACACCTCTGACTCCAGCCTTTACTTGTGCTTTGGGAAACAAACAGTATTCTACGTGTTCATATGGAAATATCATTCACTCTGAAGTCTCCACTGGCCCAAATTCCTAAAGTAGGGTTCATCCTTCTCCCTAAACCACACAGAGCATATCCTGATTACTGTCAGCATAGGCATTAAGTCAGCTTTCCTGTAAATGTAGGCTGTGGAGGTGGGCAGTGGCAAAATGGAAAAGGATGGCCTTCCCTTACTCCTAATTCATTTCTAGAAGGGAAATGACAATAGTTTTCATGTCCAATGAAACTCTTGGGACTCTCCAAATGTCTGCTGCAGAAAACAGATCAGCATGGTGACACTGAGAATCTAGAAAGGGTGGGACAGCAGAGATCTGCTCTCTGGAACCCCCCAGGCTGACATTTGTATCTGAACAACTGAACAGCTGGTCACATGGCATGACTGAAGACAGGCCCAGTGTGCTGATCATAAATCCGCGTGGTGGTGCACACCTTTAATCCCAGCACTTGGGAGGCAGAGGCAGGTGGATCTCTATGAGTTTGAAGCCAGCCTGACCTACATAGTGAGTTCCAGGACAGTCAAAGCTATGTAGAGAGACCTTGTCACACACACTAAAAATTTTTAATTTTTAAATGATTTGCACACTAGGGCTGGGAGATGACTCAGCAGTGAAGAGCACTCCCTGCTTGTGCAAAAGGACCCTAGTTCAGTTCTCAGCACCCACACAAAGGCTTATAACTGTTTGTAATTACAGATCCATGGACTCCCCATGATACCTTCTGGCCTCTGAAGATATTAGGTACACACATGGTCTACAAGCATACATGCAGGCAAAACACTCATACATGTGAAATAATGAATACATCTTTAAAACATGTCTGCACATAGTAGTATGTTAAGACTTGGGATTAGTACAGTATTTATTCATGTGGTCTTCTTGGTACCCCAATCTTTCTCCTGCCCACATACATACAAACATATTTATGAGGGTAAACACATACATGTGACTCTGGGTGATGATGACACACTTACATACCAAATCACCTCAGGTACCTCTCTAGTTATCCTGTCTTCATGGTGGAACGCTTCCCGTGTTTTCTCCAATCTGCACTTGAGAAATGAGCCTCAGAGAACTACCTTCCAGTATGTAAGCAGTGTAAAGATGAACATTTTATACAACGCAGGGAAGAGAAAATCTACTAAACGCATAAGCAAACTATAACATAGGCATGCATAAATGCATTTAAGTCAGTGTACATTTGAGGCAGTGAACCACTGAAATCAGGAGCGCCCTGCATGTCTGACACTACAAGAACCCACCTCCACAGGAGCCTCCCCGTGGTGACAGGACACTCTCAAAGCCAAGAGTCCCCTTGCTAATCGGAGTCCTGTTGCACAGGATTTCTTTTTTTT
>JAQHUG010000003.1:21264708-21278878 GCA_028555095.1 Dicrostonyx torquatus
AGCTGGGAGATCCCTGTGAATACCTGGGATCCCCTCTAGAGACAAGTCTCTTGCAAATCTTAGAATGACTCCTGTTAATGTAGATAACTTATTCCCTTCTCCAATATCCACCCTTCCTCGAAAATTCCCATTGCTCTGTGTAGGCTCTAGGTTCTTCCATTGGACAATGCTGGCTGTCACCATTCACATCACTCATGACATGACATGTCGTCCTTCCTGACAGGAGCAAGGGGTGCAAAACTCATGGGGGGGATGTGGGGAGGTCAGGAAATGCCTTGTGTCGAGAGAGGTGTCCCCACTGGGGTCTCTGCCATTCTGCACTGTGTATATTCTCTGAGACTGGCAAGGAGTTGGCATTATGGCCAACCTGATGCTCCTCTCTTCTTTAATACCATTGTGTTTGTAAGTCAGGGACGAAATGTACATGACTGAGTGTGTTCAGAATGGATTATTCAGCTCTGTTTGGAAGTAGTTTTCACCTCTTCACTGTAGATAATGGTCTTGGACATTTTGCCAGGAAGCCTGTATTTAATTTGCTTTGCTTACTGGGCCCTGAACACGCCAGAGGGAGTTACTTTCCCTAATTGGATGATATATAGTAAGCACTCAGTAACAGCCGTTCTGGCTATTATCCTCACAGACTCTCCTGTGTGTGAGCAAGTGACATTACTGACTTCTCTTGATCTTCGAGGAGAAAAACAAATCCACGCAACCAGTATGGCTGGACTTAAACCCGAAGGTGACCTCAGACCCTGGAAGAGCATGACCTCTGACTTCCAGGTCCAAAAGACAGAAGAGGTGTGGGAGGAGCCAGAGACATGGCTGAGTGAGCTGGAGCACAACCTCACCCCTATGAATATGAATGACCCTGTCTGCAGTTAGGAGCCACTCCACTGTTTAAGAAGTGCTACAGCAAGTGGCCTTTGTTGACTGATTTGTGTGGACCCACACAATTTATTTATTATACAATATATTTATTTACAATGTCATTTATTATTGGTAGTGACTCACACCTTACTTTTCTGTTCTTTGTTGTTTCATTCTCTCCATAGACACCTAATGGTCTTGGGTGTTCTCTTTGTTCTCTGCTATCTTCTCACCAACCCACTCTTCCTGCACCATCAGAACCTTAGGGCTATAATCCCTTAATAAAACAGCACTTGGTGCACTGGGAGGGTAAGGTATTTTGAGCCACTCATAACCTGGCTCCTTTCCACTGACTCTACCTACTGTAGTCTACCAACTGCAGGGATGGAAAGCATTTCACCACCAGGATGGCTCAGCTAGTCTCTGAACATGTCTCTCCTCTTCAGAGCCGATATCCTGTGTGTTCCCTACAGCTCACAGACTCGTCATGTGATCTGCGACCCCTGCTCTCCATTGCATCTGCCAGTCAGCACCACAGTATTTCACTCTTTGCCCAACAGTTTGTAGCCAACTTTCTTGTTAATTAAGCCCTCATAGGTCTCAAAGGACAAAAAGCAAGACAATATAGGGGAAAAGCCCAGGAAACCCTGGACTCAAAGCCCAGACTGCTTCATGCTTTTGAGGGCAGGTCTTTGGGTCACAGCCTCTCCCTATTACTCTGATACAGTTCACATACCATACATGTTACCATTTGAAGGTGTGTAATTCAGCAGTGCATTCAGAGGGACGTAACCATTATCACTAGCCTGTTGCAGAACAAAAGCAACCCTCCGGCCATCAGCAGTCGCTGACATCCCTTCTCCTCTCAGGTCCTGGGGACCACAATCAGCTGTCTATCTTGACAGAACTGAAGATAAACGTGCATCTAGGATGGCTGCAAGGATGTTTCCCAAAGCTTGCAGTCAGGAATCTGGCATCTAAGAGGATTTCAGTAAATTTCAGTAGAATGTTATTTTGCAGGCCTCTTCTTACTCCCCAGATGATACCCTTAAGTCCAGATGGCTCATGCTCTTTACCCACCCCTACCTCTCTGGTTTTACACCCCCACACTCCTTTTTGCTCTGTGGATGGCTGAGACCCACCTCCTCCATAGAAAGTTTCTCTGGAGTGACTGCCTCACACGTGGCTACATTCTTAAGCTACTATGGATGAAGGGAATGTACTTTGAGCTTAACTTTAAATATTTCCTACAATGAGATTCTGGTGGCAACTTTGGGTTAATTTAACTTGTGTTTATTCTAGATTGTTTGGTGACACATACAAGACAACACACACAGATACACATACAAATATATACCCACATATACATACGTACACATAAACATACACATGTGCTCATATACACATATAAGCACACATACACAAATACACTCACACACACAAAAGCACATATACACACATATATATACACATGCATACACATACATGCATATACACATAAGCACACATACACATAGATATACACATGCATACACATACTCACACACATATACACACATAAGCACATATACACACACTTACACACATGCATACGCATACACGGCTGCTTTGTTACAATAAAGAAAAAGAATGTTACAGGGAGGTTTCTGATCTTGTAACCAAACTTCCATGACGACACGGCACAGAAGCAACAGCCAGTGGTGTTTCAGTGGCCCCTACCCTGCGGCAACATCTTCCCACATTCTTCTGACTCGCCAGTTCAGAGCCACTGAACATCATAACCTTTTCAGAATTTACTTGGTTTTGGAAACTTTTTAAAATGAGTTTGACATTTTTATTAGGCTCAAAGTCATTGACCAAAGCCTGTTGCAATTACAGCCACTTATAAAGTAGCCAACATGAAAAGAGGCCTGGCAGACCCATGGCAATGCCTGGTCCAGGCAGGCAGCCTGGAATGTTCCCTCTTTAAAGTTCCTTAGTTTGGGAAGCATGGAGACCCAAGGCAATCAATCCCTAGGGTCTGGGGGAAGAGCAGGTGACCTGCAGCCTTCTCCTTATCTGGTAGCCAAGTGTTTTCATCTTGACCTGAGTTGACAAATGCCATCACCCCATCCCCATGGCCCTAGCCCTTGAGGGAATAAAGAGACAATTCACAGGCAGCCTTTGCGATACCAGAATGGTTGGTGGCTCTCATATTTTAGTCAATGGTCTGCCTCCAGTCTTCACTTCAAACATGCTGCTGTTTTTAATGATCTCTTGGATTCAAGGATGGTCTCTCTGAAACTAAAGTGAGAGACCCTGTCTCACAAACAAGGTGGATCATGCCCAAGGAATAACTGCTGAGGTGGACTTCCAGCTTCTGTGTTTGTTCACACATGGGCACCGCCACACACACCTTCCATATCCCCCAAATAAAATGAGAGACAATGGAAAGAGTTCCCAGAGATGAACAAACAAAACCCTCTGGAAATTGAGAAGGCAAGTAGATGGAGAAACCAGAGAAGGCTTCCTGGAGGAGGTAGCTCTCTAACTACTAAAGCAATAAGATTTGACCTTGTGGGATCAGCGGCACTGCAGAAGAAAACAGATATCCCAATAGGGACAGAACTCTCTGTGTGAGTGACAGCGTTGCATGGAATCCTGTCTAAGCCACACTATGGACTGGAACTAATTAGGGGTATTTTCCAAGGCCACACTGCTGTAACGTCTTAATTGCTATGTTAGTTTTTAAGAAAATGCTTTTGTTGCTTGAATCAGTCACTTTGGAAGAGAAATTAGTCAGCTTTCATCGGATGGAGCCGCAGCAGAAAGATGACTCTTAGCCTGACGTTTCAGAAACTGAGACAGGAGTTTGCAGGCCAAGAGACGGAGGGCCACAGTGCCTCCAGTGTGCACATGTATGGTTCAGTGCTGAAAAGGAGTGTCCCATCACAGGAAGACACCAGGGCTTTGTGCTACCCCTGGGTCTTGTAGGTACATAGCTGACTCCACACAATGGGGGAGATGACATTTGCCCTTGGATTTGCACACATGTACTCCTCTGGGCCAGCAGCCAGAGTCCACTAGGGAACTGAGTGGCTGAATGGAACCGCCCTAAGGGAGCACATACCACTGGCCTGGTGAGCAGAATGAGGCTGCTTCATGATCTGGGCAGGGATCCGGGCTCCAGGGCCTCTCCACTCCTGGAGATGCTGCAATGCATTTCCGTGACCTTGTAGGTGGCAGGGGCTAAGTCAGGACAGTGACGCACTCGTAGGACTCAGAGTTTAGGAGCACAGAGAAAGCCAATGCAAAGAGCCTGGCAAGGGCCCAATCTGTGTCTTGCAAATCAATAAAGTGGACAGGAAGTGGGCTCTCGGCTCAGGAGACTGGCACCCTCCTGAAGGGACAGTCATCTGCATTTCTATTTGAACATCGGCCAGAAATCAACCAGTTAATTCTTGTACTGGACAAGCTGCTCAATCAGCCTCACATCATGCTAGATCCTGAAGACATCTAAAATGCTGTTTCTAGTTGTGAAGGTTTGTAGTTAGGAAGGCAAGATGGAGTCGCATGACATACTCACACCCAGTACCATGAGGGTTTTCCTGAGGTGTCCAGGTGGGCCTTACTATGAATAATGATCAGCATACATGGAGTTCAGAGAGGAAAGAGACACAACCAGACTGAGTAGTTGAAAGGTGTAATGATGGGCTCCGGACATAAGGTGACATTCTCCCTAAGGTAGAGGCATGCACCACTTCCTCTGTGTATGAGTGCATATGTCCCTGGATGTGTGAGGCCAGAGTAAACCTAGCGTGTTACCCCAGGGAACCACCCACCTTGTTTTTGAGACAGGGTTGCTCCCTGGCTTGAAGCTCACTAAGTAGTTGACTAGTGAGCTCCGGGGACCTGTCTACCTCCCCTCCCTAGGGCACTGGAATTACAAGCACACACCATGCATGGGTATTTATTTGTTTTTAAATCTGGGTTATCGGGATTGAATTTACGTCCTCATGCTTGCAAAGCAAGCACTCCACTGACTGAGCTATCAGTCCAGCCCTCCTAAAAGGCAGTTTCTAAGAAGGGAATTGGGTTTTATAATTTTTTTTACCTAGAAATCTTATGAGGTTGTGGTTTTATGACATGGGGTTTGGTTGAATCAAAAGTGAGGCAGAATTTGACCCAAAGCTGTTTTTGAACCTTACCCAATATAATCCAACTCTCCCACGCTTTTATCTCACCCCAGGAATTATAAAATAATGTGGTTCTTTCTGAAGCACTCTCAAAATAACAAGGCTTTTCTGGATTCTGCATTTACAGAGCTGGAAGGGATGGAGAATAAAAACAGTTTTTGACAGAACCAAGCTGTTGTCTAGGACATACTAAATCAGAGTTCACGAAGCAGCTACACACCACACTTGAGAGAATGATTATGAGAATACAGCTCTTGGCTTTGGCTTGGGGACTCTGCCATCTTTAAGAGTACCGGCAATTCAACACGCAGAGATTAGCAAGGTTCATGAGGCGTAGAGAGGTATCCTCACAGAGCATGGTGGGATTTTCTCAAACATACCCACAAGTCCTATTGGTTACTGCCTCAAAGAACATTTTTTAAATATTTTTTATTTTATGTGTCTGAGTGTTTCACCTGCATGTATGTCTGTGTACCACCTGTGTGCAGTGTCCACAGAGGCCAGAAAAGGGCATCAGATCCCTGAAATTGGAGTTACAGATGCTTGTGAGCTGTTAAGTGGGTGCTGGGAATCAAACCCAGGTCCTCTAGAAAAGTAGTAAATTTTCGTAAATGCTGAGCCACCTCTCCAGCCCTCAAAAGAATATCTTAATGAGTGCTAGCATCCTTGAGTCCCTCAGGGTGAGTTGAGACTTCAGCAGAAAATGGTAGGTAGGGGACAGAAAGGAAAATAGCAGGTCATAGGGAAGTAAACACAATAAAATCTGTGACCCTGTCCCTCACTTTCAGTCAAACCTTAGTCTTTATAATGGATTCTCTAGTATTTTCATCCTTCGTACTCCTGGCCCTTTTCTTCTCTATGCGTCCAGATTAAAGATGAGGCTCTTGGCCTTGGGGATGACATAGACACACCAGTCCAGTTAGCATTTGTCAACAGCCAGGTTCAAGTTCTTCTGCTCTTAGTTCTTGCTCCTATGATCTGTAAGGCTCTTCTCACTCATTTTCCTGGTGAGTTGTGTGTTTAATGTATGTACATATGTGTGTGGGGGGGTGCATGTGCCCACTGAATACACTTGTCGAGGCCAGAGGATGACCTTGGATGTCTCTCTCTGTCACTTTTTATCTATTTTTAGAGATTGGGTTTCACACTGAGCCTTTCCAGAGATAGTTCAGTGGGCTGGCAAGTTTCCAGGATCCATTTATCTGGACCTTCTTAACATTGAGGTTACAGACACATGCAACCATGCCCAGATTATTTACATGGGTTCTGGGGATTCACAGCTCATGCTGTGTAGCAGGTGTTCTTACCTACTGAGCCATCTCTTTAGCTTCGAACCCCATCCTTAGAATGGTTTCTGTAATTAAGGTCTTTGTAGTATGTATTGTTTATGACAAGACACCATATAAATACTCTATATTAAAAAAAATCAAGAAGAGCTGTGTCTCATACACACACACACGTACATGTGCACGCGCACTCATGTGCTTGCTTTGGCATGAATATTCTATTTAGCAACTCTTGAGACACTTGCAAATACTGTCAGTTTTATCCAGGCTGACTTTACACAGTCTCGTCTAGCAGAGAAAGAAGAGTCCAGTGGCGTCAAGGGAAGCCTCTGATAGGCAGCACACTCAGGAATTTGAGAAATTTGATGCTACAATTTCAAAATAATCTAAATAGTCTTTGGGTCCACCCAAAGACACAAGATTAAAAGCACAATATTGTTGGAACAATAAGAAAAGAAACAACTTCAAAGCTCAACTTTCAAGCAAAGAATTCAAGCTGAAAGCAAAAAGTGAAATCTAGTTAAATATTTTGGTTTAGCAAGAGTTCTTTGCTTTGCCCAGCCCTGTTCCCTAAAACTGTGGCTCCAATGTTCTTTGGCTTCTTTCCTTGGCCCCCACCCCCAAACCCTGGCTGTAGCTTCTAAACAATAGCATTCCAAAGCTGGAGGGCCAGGGTCACCCCAGGGGCCAACAAGGCACAGACAGGACGGGTACCTCTTCTTGTTCTTGTGGGGGTTCTGCCTGACCCTCAACATAGCAATGCATACCCTCCCATAGGAAACCTGCAGAATTCCAACACCTCCAGGCAGAAGGGGAAACAAGCAGAAAATGGTTTCATCGCTGACAACTTGGCCAAACTGAGTCTGAAGCACTTTATCCAAACACCTATCAGCCTAGAACTCAACACCAGGGGACTCAAGCCTTCAAAGAATTGCCCAAACTAAATCAGTCTGGAGGAAGCAGACACAGCTAAATATCTTCGCGGTCCCCATGGAGCCAGCCTTAGTTTGACATGACAGACAATCTCAGCGACTCACACTTTCCTCCGCACAGAGCTCTTAGCCAATGCTCCCACCATGTCGCCTAGAAGACAGACACTTGGATTTACCGCATTAGAGAAACAGATGGCCATTTCTGGAAGGAAGGGTAAGATGGTCATAAGAAACGAGCTTTTGGATAATGATCATGTGTTTGTCCTCGGAGAACATGGAGAGATGCCTCGGTGATATCATGGTGTTAAGTACACACTTGCCCACAGCAGGGTGGCATGGTATGGTATTGTTTGTGGAAGGCTACTCTCCCCTCAAACCAGTCAGCAAAACAGAAGTAGCACCCATCTCACTCATGGCCGCAGACACGGTGAAGTGCCACAGATGTGGCTTTCACAAAGAAATAGTCATAAGGAACACGAATTCAGGAAAGGAGACCTCAAGGACATTCTGGTTGTGATTTCAAAGAACACAAGACAAACAGAGTTTGGGTGGAATGAAAACAACAGTCAGGAGGTTGGACATGCTTGACGGATCAGATGAAAAGCTGTGCCTTCTCCCTCAGCCAGTGCCATGTGTCCTGCCATGCAAAATGACTCAGACCCTTCGTGGTAACTTATGCAGACTTGGCTAAGTTCTGTAGGTTCTTTGGCTTCTGTCTCCTCATCTACAGAATGATATAAGAGGATTTGACCATTTTTAACTGGAGAGCATTGAATTTACAGAATCTAGAGCAATGGAGCGTTCTAGCAATTCAAGGAAGACTCTTCTGCATCGAAAGTTATTTGCAGTTAGTGATGAAATACAAAAACTAGGAAAGGATGTATCTTCTTCCTCTGGATGTACATACCAACACACGCAATTGGGGATCTTCACACTGCCAGAGCTCTAGTTCTGCTTCTTGTTTAAATATTGTTAGAATTCATGGACTGCTATCTGGACCTTTCTGCCCCAAATGACTTTCCTACATTATCCTCTCCCTCTACACAGTCTAATCACAGCTTGGTTAAAGAGGGAAGCCTGTGCATTTAGTTTAGGAAAAATACCACCCGGCTTTCAAACTTGGTTTATCTTTATCTTCTACACTGAACTTCTTCCATTTTCTCCACACTCACCTACTCAGTTCTTAGCTCTGGGATTTCCTAGTCCCTGACATAACTGTGAATCCTGGCACCTCTGTCAATACCCAGCTAAGACGCCACCTTCAGAGAAGTCATCTCCAGTTCTCCTAAGGAAAATCAGGCTACTCACTCACTTCCATTCCAGGCTCTCTGAAGATCCTTAGTGCTTAAAGTAAACTCTGGGTCCATCATTCTCTCTCTCTCAGCTATGAATTCCTTCAGACTAACACAGCATGCTGTTTCCCTTCATGCTGTAACATACCACATGAAGCTGACAGCCCATAAGACTAAACTGAGGATGTCCCCACTGGCATCCTAGAGCTATGCTGGAACTCAGGGAAGGTTTAGCCACCACTTGCCTTGGTAGCTGGTCTGTGTGGCTGTTGTCTAAATGCTTGTCTAAACTTTCTTTTCAGTCAGTATTCCCAATACCCCAATGCTCAGTCTTCTTCTAGTGTTGCAGGTGGGTTAGTCTCAACTCTTTACTTGGGAGCTCAACTGCAGACACTTTCCTCAGGCAGTGTTTGGATACCCAGACCCACCCAGGAAAGCCATGCTGGCCCAAAGTGGATTATGTCATTGCTCTGCCGATGAAAAACTGTCAAGGAGGATACAGTTTCCATGGAAACATCTGTTATGAATTATAACCTATGAAGTCACGCACACCTCCACAGCGAGGTGACTGCTGAGCTTTGGGCTAGCAGCCTAAGTGACCAAAAGCATGCCTGGATGGTTCCAAGAGTGTCAGAAAGGGGAAGCTTTTGCCATCCTCCTTTCCTGCGTCACTCTGTGCTGTGGCTGTCTCTCTGTCACATACCTGACCACTGTGTGGGAACTTCAAGGCCAGAGAATTCCTCTCAATAATTGTCTACTCAAGAACCTTAAATGGCTTCCTTTGGAAAAGATCTAAAGGTGGTTTGCTAGTGTCTGAGGTTCCAGAGAGCCTGCTTGCCTCATGGCAATCACACACTGGCTTCTAAAACACCCACTTTTCTCTTTCAATCCTATCACTGAGTGATACAGAGAAAACACTGGGGCCATGGAATAAAACCCCAGTTCCGATCCTGGCTAATACACACAGTAGCAGCAGTGACCTTGGACACACAAGGAAATGTCTTAGCTCCCTTTCCTTCAACTTCTGCCTCATGGGATAGTCTGGTAAACAAAACAAAACAGCCTGAGATAATGTTCCTTATAACTTATAGTTCCTATCAGATATTAGACCCACAATTTTTTCTTTCATTATTTATAAGGTCAAACATCATTTACTTTCTTGACTCCTTGTTAAACACCTATTTCTTTGTTGGTTAGAAATAGATGATATTGGTTATCTCCCCTAAGGAAAGCATCTGCCTCTAGTCTAAAATCTACACTTGTCTTCAGACTGGTTGCAAACATTCTCGCATTAGGTTGTCCTGGGATTCATGTGCCCAAACAGCAACTGCTGGACGTCCCCTGAAACTCCAGCCACATGAGCCCACCAGGTGTGTGCCATACCAAAGGACCTCAGGTGGCATTCCACAGATGCTGGCCACATGATTTTAGTTGTTTTTGTTTTTAGACAAAGTCTCTCACTGGCCTGGAACTCATCAAGTAGGCCAGGGTGGCTAGCCGGGAAGCCCCAGGGACCTGCCTGTCTTCACCTCCCCAGCACCGAGACTAAAAGTGTGCTGGCCCACAGCTGTATTTGCTGGGTGTGCGATGTGATGACTGGCTTTCTGGGGTTAATAAGAAGCAACTGCAGTGAGAAGGCACACGGAGCAAGGATGTTTCTATCTTGAAAAGCTCTTCCATACTGCACAGCAGCATCCTTACAGACTTCGTGAACACTGGTATACGGGAATGGCCTCTTCTCAACCCCTCAAGGCCACACTACTGTAAGTCTCCACACCAGGAGCAGATGGCCCACAAACAACCTTGGGATTTTGTTCTAAACAACTCTTTTGTTTGTTTTCTTGAGACAGGGCTTCTCTCTGTTGCCCTGGCTGTCCTGGAATTCACCCTGTAGACTAGGCTAGCCACCAACTCACAGAGATCCACTTGTCTCTGACTTCTGAGTATGGGCATTAAAGGTGTGCGCCACCACTGCCTGGCTCTGTTCTACATGACCACAGACACTTGTGTTCTGGTTACCAGACTTCTGATGACTGAAGAGCTGGGGCTGAATCCTTGCTCCTAACTCCATCACTCTCTCCCCTCATCAGACAGGACCACTGTCCTTAATGTGACATTATCATTTTCAAACATAGTTATATCTCCACTAGTATACATATATCTATACATAATTTTGTATTGTTTCAACTTCTTTTTCTTTTTGGTTTTTTGAGGCAAGGTTTCAACTTTTAAAAGTATACGCAAATCATACAATAGTACATGTATAAGTCAGAAACGATTTTTAAAATTGATCTTCCAGTTTTTTTGGTCCCTGTTGCTACATATGGATCTAGTTTTGTCTGTGTTTTTTAGTGTGACTCTGAACTTCATTACACGCATAACTTACAACTTATTTATCTGTTCTCTTGAGGAAGGACACTGAGAAGTGTGTTTTTAGTTACCAGTGATTATCAACAGCACTGCTAAGCCACATTACTGAACTTGTCTCTGTATACAGATATGCTAGACTTCCTTTGGACAGCGTGTATTTTCCCAACGTCTTTGACTAACTCCCATGGTCTGCTCCACACAAAACAAAATATGTATGTACACACGCACAACCTGGAGCTGTTTTAAGAAATAAGATATTGCTTTTACTGTGTCCCGTGTCCTTTAATTCACCCGATCCCATTTTAGTTTATATTTTAAACATCAGTAAAAGCCCACTGAACTCATTTTGTGATGCATTAACAAGCCTCAGGTATCTACCAAGATCTGCAATTACAGGAAGAATAGAAAGCCCAGCCTGCCTGTGACAGAATGCTACTTGAAATCACTCTGCAACTGACAGACAAAACCCAGGTCCATAACACATATAGCCTTCCAGCAAAGTCCCAGAAAGACCTCTCTCACTAGGCTCCCCATGACTCAGCCATCTCCCTGAACACACTGTCAGCACTCACCAATTAGCAGGTCACCCTCCTGCCCCCACAACACCCTTTTTTGTTCTTCCCATTTCTCAACAGTGTTCCCCACCTTCCGGTTCTTTTCTCTCCATTTCTAGATACTTGGTACCCATTTTCCCCAAGTGTAGTCATCCTCCCCAAGCCCCATGTTGCCCTCAGTTCCAGTTAAAAGCATTTTCTAGCTTATTTCTTTATGACTGTCAATGCTGTCCTACTTTCCCAGCGGCAAGATTCTTTTTAAAATGTTTACTATGACTCTTAAAATTTTTCTTTTTTCTTTTCTTTTATTTTATGTGTCTGAGTGTTTGCCTGCATGTTGTGGATGCGACCACATGAATGCAGTGCCCACAGAGGTCAGAAGAGGGCACCAGATCCCTTGGACATGAAGGAACTAATGATTGTGAATCCGCAGGTGGGTGCTATGAACTTAACTGAGTCCCCTGCAGGAGCAGCAACTGCTCTTGACCACTGAGCCATCTCTCCAGCTCCAAGTGATATGATTATTTTGTGTGTGGGGGAGTGTTAAAGACAGGAATTCTCAGTGTAGCCCTGGCTGTCCTGGGACTATTTCTGCAGACCAGGCTGGCCTCAGATTCATAGAGATCTCCCTGCTTCTGCTTTCCAAGTGTTGGGATTAAAGTTGTACGCCACCATACTTAGTTCTCAAGTGATAAGAGTCTTGACAGTGGAGACCCGCTTCAGGGACAGTTCCTGCCTTAGAGCCGTGAGGTATAATTCTTGAGCTGAAAGTCCCACAACCCAGCTTTTGTGTTTGTTCTCTGGTTTATCTTTTTAGCCACTCGGAGTTCTGATTTTCTCATTTATGAAAATAAAAGCGTGGTTTAAAAGCTTTAAACCATATTCTTTATTTCTTGTGTGCTGTGTATGTCTTATGGTACATGCACGGTCAAAGGGAAACTTTCAGGAGTTGGAGCTCTCCTCCCACCATGTAGGTCTTGGGGAATCCAACTCAGACTCTCAGGCTTAGCAAAAAGGATCTTTACCTGCTGAACCATTTCGCCATCCCTGAAAATGTGGAAAGCAGAAAAAAAAACAACAACAAACAATAACAACAACAAAGCCTTTTAAAATGAGGTCCCAGTTGTGGAAATGCATTGAGAACTCTCAAGGGGGGGGGGCAGAAAAGGATGAGGTACATCTCCCATGGCATCTCCCACCATATCCTGCTGGCCCTGTGCACAGTGGGTACCACGAGCTCCTCGGTTCTGATAAGCTGGCCCTTGGGTACACAAATAGCCCCATGATATAAATTTGAGATAATGTAGAAGGCAGAATTCTAAGGTGATCTCCCCTGATGCCAGGCACAGTCCGGTTTATTCAAGGTTGTGGTCAAGATGGTGTTTAAACTGTGACTAGTTATGGTACAGTCAATATTCACATATGCAGATTCTCTTGTTGACCTGAGCCAATCACATGACTCCTTCAAAAGCAGAGAATGAGGCCATGGTGAAGCTCAGATAATAAAGTATTTGCCTCAGTTTGAGCCTCAAAACCCACATGAAAAGGATTGGGTATGTGCAGCCCAATTAGAATCTTAGTGCAGGTGGCACGAACACAGGCAGATCTTCACGCTTTCAGGCGGGCTACCCCAGCCCACTTGGTGACTTCCAGGCCAGTCTTTAAAAATAAAGGGGGGGGGGAAGGATTGACAGAAGGACATCTGAGATTGTCTTTTGCCTCTGTGCTTCACACACAAGTGTACCCCCAAATGTGAACCCATTCACACATGCACCCTGGGGCGTTTTCTCTTGCCAGTCTCAGGTTTGAGCATGAGCAGGGTTTGCCACACTGTGGTTTGAAATAGAAGACGCTAGGTGATGAGGGAGGTGAGTGACCCTTAGGGTGCTTGAGCATTCCTCAGCTGCCAGCCGTCAAGGAATAAAACCCTCCAGCCCTTCACCTTTGAGACAACGACTCTTGCCAGGAACCAGTGAGCTTCCAAAGAGGTCCAAAGCTCAAGATGAGGATGGCTGCCCTGGAAGATATCTTAATTTTAGCCTATTGATATCTTGAACAAGAAAGCCATCCATTTAGGGCTGTAAAGGAACAGGTATATTATATCTATGTTGAATGGGGTGATGGCAAGATGCCAGAAGAGGTGGTCCACAAACCCTTAGTTCCCTCATATAAATAAATATGTAGCATCTATCCATGGACAAAAGTAACTTCCTAGAAGTTTTGATATCCAAGGAGAAGGCTGTGAAACCCTAATGGAGCTTAGATGCTTTGAGAAGATCTCATGGTCCCATGGTCCCAGCTGGGGACTAGAAGCAGCACAGTCTTCCTATGGACTGAGCTGCAGCTCTTTCCATGACACCATCAAAAGAAGCTAATGAGGCACCAGTAACCTACCTGTGCTGGCTACTTTTATGTTACATTGACACAAGCTAGAGTCATTTGGGAAGATAGGACCTCAACTGAAAAAAATGCCACCACCACACTGATCTATAGGCAAGACAGCGGTGCATTTTCTTAGTGATTGATGTGGGTGGCATCAGCTCATTGTGGATGGCACCATCCCTGGGCAGGTGGTCCTGGGTGCTATAGAAAAACAGGGATGAGCCGGGCGGTGGTGGTGCACACCTTTAATCCCAGCACTCAGGAGGCAGAGGCAGGCGGATCTCTGTGAGTTCGAGACCAGCCTGGTCTACA
>JAQHUG010000003.1:21279898-21312363 GCA_028555095.1 Dicrostonyx torquatus
AGAGAGAGAGAGAGAGAGAAAGTTTAGTTAATGGCATAATACTAAAGAGATGTAGCGTCTCATGCATCATAGTTTACAAAGCCCCCTTTCATTTTGAAAACTTCCCACAACACATTAATTACACCTCCAGGAAGGGGAAATGGTCACCGTCCACAGAGGCTGGCAAGCAGAGCCATCATGTTTAGCATAAGAGAACTTGGGAACAACAAAGCGGATGTCTCTGTGAATTTGCCTACCCTTTGTTGTTGGGTAAGATGGATTTGTTTTTAAAGACAGGGTCTCACTGTTTAGCCTTGGCTAGCCAGGAACATGCTATGTAGACCGGGCTGGCTTGAACTCACAGAGATCTAACTGCCTCTGCCTGCTGTGCCACCATGTCCTGCACTGAGAAATGTAAAAGAAATAATTACTATCTAATGTTTACTATAGTTTCATACATCACATAATTCTAACACCATAAAAATAATCAAAAGGATATAAACCCAGAGTAAGAGGTAACTGTATATAGTCTGGTGAGACTGCAACTGTCTTCACTATGACCCTTGCTCAGGGCCGGGTCCAGGGCCTCTGACTTATACTGTAAGGGCCTTGCAGGCAAGGCTGGTCCTATACAGTAACTGCTTCCTGTCTTTCTTCATGGATTTGTCAAATGCTTGTACATACAATCCCATGTAAAAAATGTATTGAAGAGGGGTCATGCATAGATTTTCCACAGGGGGCTGGAGACATGCCATGGTGGTTAAAAGCACTTGGTGCTCTTGAAGAGGACCAGAGTCTGTTCCTGGCATCCACAGGGCAGCTCACAACCTTCAATAACTCCAGAGTAACTGACACCCTCCTCTGGCCTCTGAGAGCAACACACACACACACACACACACACACACACACACACACACACACACACACACACACGGTCCACATACATATAAACAGCCAAAACGCTCATACGTGTAATTATAAAAATAAAATCTTAAAATTCCCACAGCCCTCTGGAACAGACCCATGTAATCAGATCCATTTTAGAGATGAAAACAAGACAGTGTTATCTGGTGGTGATGAGGGTAACTCTAGGCTTCGATATACAATTTCAAAATACAAATCTTTCTAGAACAAGGGCAGAACATCTATGCAGGACTGTCAATATCAAAAGCAAAATAAGCAACCCATCTTGGTTCTCAGAACATTTCTGGATCTATGGAGGCTTTCATTTTCCTTGTTCATTTTATTCCGTGATAATTCTTTTCCTACGAAGGTTAACACAAAGACCCAGAACTGCTCCACGTGTAAGAAATAAAAGACCGCAGACTGTTCAGTCTGAAATATGACATCTGTAACTCACTCCCCCTTCCAAAGGCTTGGGGATCTTTGTGGAAAACAAGACGGAAGATGGAAAGAGCCAGAGATGCTAGTGTCTATACAAGGCACAGCAGAATACATAGGAACTTATGACAGCAAGCAGAAGACCTGGGCAAGCTCAAGCCAGACAAAATCTCAACAGGGAGAGGGGAGGTAGGCAGGAAGTCCCAGCTATTGACATTTGATAGCTGCCGGGCGAAGGAGAGTCAGTTTTCTTTAAGGGTGTGCCTGGTGGTTGGTTGACCAAGCTCCAGGGCCGGTCCCACACCCAAGAGTATTTGGGAAACACAAATCGGACTGAATAGATTGAGAGAGAGGCGAGGGCCAGGGGGAGAGGGGCATGCATCAAGTTAGGTGGCATGGTTAGTGAGGGTGGAACTGGGAGGCATGGGAGGTTGTCAATATAATCAAAATCAAATTCGCAAAGAATTAACAACAATATTCTAAAAAAGAAATACAGTTTGATAGAAGAAAATTTAAAGGAAATAGGCGGGAGAGCCATTGAAATCAGCAAGAGGCTAAAATCAGTACAATCCACACATCCCAAGTCTTCCTACTTGCTGTCTGTGGACCAGAACCTAAAGCTTCCCAGCAAACAACCTGAAAGCCCACCAGTGGGGTGGGAAGATGACTCAGCTGATAAAGGAGGCACGACTGCCCTGGCTCAGGCTTGAACTGCACTTCCCGTTAGCCAGGGTGACAGCAGGGCTGCTCAGCACAGTGGGTGCACACGGATGGCCTACTACGTACCCTGGAGGTAGAAGGGAGCTAAGATTTTTGCACATTTCCAGTAAATCTGCACTTGCCTGACCCACAGAGATTCTCTCTGCTTCCTAAGACTCCCCGGAGGAGCATTTTTAAGGCATGGAAAGTCCTTCATGGAGGAGGCATTTATTAGGCACCTCACTCATTCCAGGCTTCTAGTAGGACCTGGGGACACCGTGAAAATCAAAGGTAATCAAAGCCACACAATTAGTATTAAGTTTCTAAATGAAGTCACAACTCGTGAGACCACAAGAGATCAATCAGGCCTCATACTGACATTTATTATGGGCCATAATCCTTCAGAAACAGTTGATTCATAACCGACCCCCACGGCAATGGTACTCATGTGAATGAACATATTGTAGAAGGGAAATTAGATTATCCAATTCCCTAGAGAGTCATTAATTTATACAGTGGGTTTCAGGAAATATTTTTACATTAAAACTGTATGGTGTTTAACTTATTTCACAGGTGGCATTTGAGGGAAGAAGGGACCCATTGACTAGAACCAAACTATGCAATTCACAAAGCAGAGATTAAACTTTAGAAGGGTCTAGAAACATTCCATTGGCCCGTCCGCTCCTTCTCAAAAGCACACTCTAGTTTTTGTTCTTGGCTTAAGAAAAAGAATAAAAGTAGAGTGTGCTAGGTAGCTGGCTTTAAAACCCAACCAGTCTCATCCACGTCCCTTCCTAAATGTCCTTTCGCGGGGTCTCTGCCTTCTGCTCTCATTGCATTGTCCTTGGCATTTTCAGCCTGGAGTCCAATAACAGCTTCTTTAACATGTAGCAAATACTGAGCATCTGGTGTGTATCCGGACTAGGCAAGGCTACGGGTTCATAGCCAGCGGAAGTTACAATTTCTGTGCTCACAAGACTCAGAGTCTTCACCTACCCATCGTCTCCAGAAACTCTATTCTCTCACTTCTGTTACCCATTGCTGCTCATAGATGCCATGGTGAACTTAGGTTCTAGCTCCAGTTCAGGCCTCCACTGGCAGCTCCACACGGCACAACTGTACCATGTCCTTGAGATGAAGTTACCCTCTTCAGTGTAGCATCAAAGGCCTCTTCGTGTCTGTCTCCAGCAAAATTCCCAGTGGCGCCCTAGTCATATCCTCACAGGCGTCCTGGCACACACCCACGCCAGCTGGGTTCCTCTTGTCAGGCTGCTAGTCTTTCCTTCGGCAGCCGCTCCCTTCTCCACCCACTTCATTTCATCTTTAAGTAACTAGAGTGAGGTGATGGATCTGATTTAGTTGAAGTGCTTGTCTTGCAAGCATGAGGACCTCAATTTGATTTCCCAGAACCCATACGAAGAAAGCTGGGTGCATTTGCAATGCCAGTGCTGGGGAGATGGAGAGAGAAGGATCCCTGGGGCTCACGGGCCAGCTAACTTAGTCAACCTGTGAGTTCCAAGCAAGAGATGCTGTTTTACAAACAAGGGTGGATCTCATCTGAGGACTGCCCCGTGGTCTCTACATACTCATACATGTGTATATTTACTTACATATATACACATCCTTCACACATGTGCTACCTACACACATGAACACACATACAGTCTTTCTTAGGTACCTCTCTCCCTTTTGATGTCATTTCCAAACTGTACCCCTTAGGTTATCCTGTGACACTGAGGTGGCCTCCTGAGTTCAGAATTGTTTACAGGCATGACACATTCTTAGTACCAGGGCCCCCATCCCTCTCCCCAAAGGTAAGCCAGTATTTCCATTTCCCTATGCTTAGAACCAGCCTAGTGCGTAGTGTGCACTGTATATTCTGGGTGTGGCCAGCAATGGCTGACTTTAAGGTGGGTCTGAAGTCAAAAGGTGGAAACTTAGCACATAGAAAGGGGTTAAAATAATGGCCTACCTCACTCATCTGACTGGTACACAGTTCTTGACAGTTCAGTGACTTGGGATAATTGTTCACAGTATCATATAGCTATTATCTTCTGAATGCAAACTCACATAACTGGCAAGTATTGAGGATAAATAGCCATGGACAAGCAGACACTTTTAGGTTATTATCTGTGCATGTGTATGGTTTGCATGGAAGGGTTTGTGCCTCTGCATGCAAGGCTGCCAGTGGAAGATGCTGAGTGGCTGTTGGTGAAAGATGCTGAGTGTCAGGCCCTCCTTTAGTCTCTTGTTGAACCTGGAGGTAGGTTGGATGCCAACATGATCCAGTGATGCGCCTGGCTCTCTCCAAGACTCCTAGTGGTCGGATCACAGGGGCACACGCAGTCATGCTGGCTTTAACAGACATATTTCTCTTGATTGATTGATTGATCTGTTTGTTTGTTTGAGAGGGGGAGGGCACATGTGACAAAGAACATGTGTGAAGGTCAAAGGACATTCGCAGGACTTGGTTCTTCCTTCTACCTTGTTTGTTCTGGGGAATAAACTCAGGCCACCAGGCTTGGTAAGTACCTTATTGGCTTAGCCTTCCTTCCTGTTCTGACAACATACTTTTACAAATCCAAAATGCTAATAGCAGGATCAGGATAATAATAATAGCTCAGCTCAACAGTTATGAGCACCGACTGTTCTTACAGAGGGCCCTGGTTCAATTCCTAGCACCCACATGCTGGCTTACAACCTTTTGTAATTCCAGTTCCACCAACTGATGCCCTCTCTGGCTTCCATGGGTACAAAAACCAGCCATATACATAAAATTTTTAAAAAAGTAGAAATACTAACATCAGTAAGCTTATTGAAGCAGGACTTTATTTGACTTCATTACAATAATCTAGATTCCTCCACATAGGGTCTTGTTCCTTTCTGTTTCTGTCTCTTTTTCTCAACAATTACTATAAGTTACAGTTATAATAAAAGTCAAATATCCAAAAATGAAGGACAAGTTAGACTGGCAAAGATGGTCTAAAAATAGTCTACTCTGCTAAGTTGCTGAGAAAAGCAATTGAGAGACATCACCCAGGTTGTTCCTGGATGTCATGCTAGCTAATGAGAGGAATTGCTTATGGTCACCTAGGCAGCGGACAGATGGCCTTGTAAAAGCATAATATTGTAGGACTGGGAGATGGCTCAGATGGTAAAGTGCTCCCTGAACAAGCATGAGGACCTTAGTTCAGATCCCCAGCACCCGTGTTATAAAAAGGCCAGGCTCAGAGGCATGCATCTATAATCCCTGAGCTGAGGCAGAGACAGGAGGATCCTGGGTCTCCTGATCAGTCACCCTAGTTCAGTCAGTGACTTACAGGTTCAGTGAAAGAGAAGGTCTCAAAAAATAGAGTGGAGAGTGGATAAAGGAAGACACAATATTGAGCTCTGACCATCACTCATGTGTGTTCACACAGAACCCCCCTTCATGTCTAAGCACATGGAGATAAAAGAACACGAATATACACCTAGACACATGAGTACAATATTGTATATTAGAAAGACACACGCATACACACACAAGTATAACATTGTAGGAACATATACACAAATGCAATTATTATACAGTATAGAAAGACACACACAAGTGCAGTATTATACAATATAGGAGCACACACACGAATGCAATTATTATGCAGTATAGAAAGACACACACATATACACACAAGTGCAATACTGTGTAGTACAGAAAGACACACATGTATACACACAAGTGCAGCATTATATAGTATGGAAAGATCAGCACACACAGAAGACAAGAGTGCCTGTAGACCATCGTGGAAACGTCTACAGTTTCTTCTGCAATCTTTGCAAATATACTCATCTCCATTTCTCCTGCAGGGCTATGGGAGGATCCTGTTCACCATAAATACTCAAAATGTCTTCCAGGGGATAAATACAGGCTTAGAAAGAAAACCAAACCAAACCTACCAGACAGCTGAGGATTTGGTGAGGTGACCTTCCCTCACTGCAATGGGAACATGGAAATCACATTTTGAAATACAAGCCTGGGATCTTTTTTTCCATTAAATAAGGAATTTCTTGGGATTTGTTAAACATTTCTGTTTTATTCAATACAGAAATTTTAAGGCACAAGGGGTGCCAGAAACAAACCTGGAGCCTTAAGCCTAGGATGGGGTTTGTTTATTTGGGCACAGGAAACCAGCACACAGCATTCTGCTCCCCTGATCCCCCCAGGGAAGCCCTTCCACAGAGGCACAGTGGAGAAAGCTGTGTGCATGGGTCTCTGGGCTTTTGTTTGTTTTTTTTGTTGAGTTCTGCACCAGGTCTGATTCTAGTGTCTGGAGCTCTTGACTCTGACTCTTGCTCGAATAATCCATGCAAGATGAAGCATCCATCAAATGGCAGCAAAATATGTCTCGTGGGTGCTATGGAAACACCCTGTGCAGCACCTGGACTCACAGGGAGTTCTGGCTTCTCTCAGCCTGTAAGACTTGGCTGCCTTGGTCCCAAGCAGGCTGAGGCGATAGAGATGGCTAAGTGATCCAGACACACTGAGTCCTACTGCGGAATAATTGCTAATGTGAAAATAACTCAGAACACTTGGGAAACATCCTGGAGCCACCAAGACACTAGGCTGTGGCAGCTGGATGAATCTTCCTTGGTAAGCCATCAACACTCTCATGTAACAGCTGAAGAGGGGGCAGCTCTGAGAAGAGAAGGGACTTGTCCTGCCCTACAACCAGTTAATGGCAGACCTAGGAATGGACTCTCAAAGCTTGCTCTCTGTCATGGCTACTATCAAGTGTTGTCTTGACTAGATCTAGAGTCCCCTGGGAGACACCTCTGGCTGTGTCTGTGAGGGATTTTCTAGACTGAGTTAATTGAGGTGGGGAGATCCATGCTAATTGTGGGTGTTGCCAGTGCATTGGCGGGGTTCTAGGCAGAATAAAAAGGAGAAAACAAGCTGAGTTCCAGCATTTGTCACTCTCTCTGTTTCCTGACTGGATCTTGCATCACCACTTCCTGGCTATGATGGACTGTCACCCTCAAACTGTGAGCCAAATAAGCCCTCCCACCATGAGCCGCTTTTGTCAGCTACTTGGTCACATCCATGAGAGAAAAGTCACAAATACATCCCTTAAATGATGACATGGTGGAAGGCTATCTGAAAGTTCTGACTTCAGAGTCCAGTTCACCAAGGCATGCAATGCAATCTCACTCTCCTCATACGTCATGAGTTCAATTTGAAATATACCCACAGGTTTGTATTTGGAGTGCCTGTTCCCTAGCTGGCTGGCGGTGCTATTTGGGAAGATGTGCAATCCTTAGGAGTGGGGCCTAGTGGGCAGAAGGAGGTCACCAGGGGTGAATGTTTCAAGGTTCCTATACCCAGCCCTTGGTTCCAGTCTTGGGCTTTTGGATTCTTGGTCTGTTGCTGTATGGATACTCACTATGTCATGCTCTCCCTGCCACAGAACAACTTAAGTAAGAACATGCATCTCCTATGAAACATCAACTCTGCTTTCCAGATAGAAGCAGCTGATGCATAGCGTGTTTCTGCTGTGATTATGTTGGTGAAGATCATGGCTGACACATAAGAAGTGCTCGGCTGATGTTAAGTTCTACGGCTTGAGTTCTCAACAGCAGCTCTGACTCCCTGAGACAAATAATGAATCGAGCTTTCAAGCCCATGTGTCCGCCCTTCAGCCTGCTTAGCCAGAAGCTTTCCTCAAATGAATGAGCTTTATTTTTTCTACCCTACAAGTTGCATATTTGAATATATTCGTTTATTGGTTTTCACTACTAGGAAACTCAGAGCAAAATCCCCCATCTATCTCCAGTACTTACCCAGCAGCATGGGTTTTTAACACAAGTATTATTTGTGTCTTACTTCTGCTCTATCCAAGTTTTTCCTTTTCTGAATTTTACCTTCCTTATTGCTGACTTCCATGCTATATTCACTTAATTAAAAAAGGTTGCCTCAAACCATTTTTAGAATGAAGTCTCATAAACAAATAACTTTTCAGAGATGATCAGTCACCACCGTTGATGATAGAGACGGGAAACAAACAAGGGCTGGTTAGGATGGTACAGCAGGTTAAAGACACTAGCTTCAAAGCACCGTGACCTGAGTTTGATCCCCGGATCCCACATGTAGAAGATGAGAACTGACCCCTGCAATTTGTCCTCTGACCCTCACACATGTGTCATGGCACACACATGTGCACTCCCAAACACACACAACAAATGTAAACAAGCAAGAGGAGAATTTACCTTTTTAAAGTTCCCCTTTCCATTCCTAATTCTTTTCTCCTCTTAACTCTCATATGTGATGTTTTTCTTGAAATACAAAATCAAATGGCAAAGAAAGCCTTGGTGTAGGTCTGCCCCACATCTGTGAGTACTGGAGGACAGAATCTACATTCCTTCAGAGCTTTTGACCAGTGAAGAAAACAACCAACATTCTGAATTTTTCAGTGTTAGGTCACATTTTATCCTGGATGCTTCTAGCCTCCCATCTACTTTTAGAAAGGGAGGCACTTAGGAGGGGGAGGCACTGTGATAAAAAGTAGCCAGATGGATGAAATAATTTACATTTTCTCCCCATATGAAAGTAATGGATTTTAATTAAAGAAAATTACCACACATCATATAAATAAGCAGTAAAAAAATAACTGATAAAACTCATGGACAGAAGGAAATATTTTAAACTTGTGCCTGAGGGGGGCACATGAGATACAGCTATGGAAAGTTCTGGAGGCCACTTTTGCTGGTACTTGTTTTTGTTTATTTTTATTTTTTGCTTTGGTCTTTTGAAAGGGTTCTGATTTCCAACTCACCCAAACTAAGAATCCTGGGGTCCAGTCTGGCCCTGGGGGACCTCTTAGAGCATCACTCAGCTAATGCCAGAGCCTCTTATTTTGTAACATCAGGGGATTAATTAATCCTGAACTCTTCTTGCCTCTACCTCTTTAAGTGATGATTGCAGGTGTGTGATACCACACCTGGCTGTATATGATGCCAGGGATTAAACCCAGGACTCTGTGAATGCTAGGTGTAAATACCACCAGTAAGCTACATACTGGTCTCTAACAAGAGGGGACTGGCTGTCCATCCGTCCCACTGGCTCTGAAAACCCTTCATGTACAATACGCTGCATCTACATGAGTTTAAGTGTTTGGGGAGGAGAAAAAAAAAAAACCAAGCACAGGTTTCTTTCCTAGTGTGCTTTCAGAATCCCAGCCCATTCTGCTCCAGCTTTCAGGGTGGGCAGCTACAAGGTGACCCTAGAGGAGAGAATAAAACAGTGTCTGGAGTGATTATCACATCTCCCAGGGCAAGGAGTAGTTTGGGAGGGACAGAGCAGTCACTGTGGGGCCTGGAGGCATGAGGGCAATTTGTAAATGGACAGGAAATAGCAGGGCCTTTGGAGGCTTGTGGAAACACACAAGTGGCACCACCTGCTTAGAGGACAAGAAAGGATGGGGCAGAACATCCCGAGAGCAGCATCTACACTAGGAGCTCTGGGAGCAGGACGCTGTCAGGCAGAGGAACAAGGAAGAATCCTAACGTCGCCCTTCGGAAAGCCATTTTCAGCACATTGCTTTTCTAACTCCAAAGGGTGATATTAATCTCTATCACAGAGGACCACGGAGATTCCAGGAGGATGTCTAGCCCCTGACCACGATGGAGATGTCCCGTCAACCTTAGAAGGGCACTGTCTTGGGCTGCAAGTTGTGCCAATACTTTAAAAGTAGGCACTTTTACTCCCGGCTATTTCAAAGCTACTTTGCATTTGATTTGATTAAATCCCCGTAAAAAGGAAACATGTACAACACCCAGGTTATACACTCTTACAGAATAACCATGCCGTAGGGTACTGGAACTCACTATTGAATTTCAGGAGGAAAAAAGAAAGAAAGAGAAGGAATTCTAAAATAAAACCAAATGAAATGGTTTGTTTGCTACTAAGAGCTGTTATTACTGAATGATTCTCCTCTTTGGACCCCAGATTTCCTATGACGAAAACTGAGGTGGTGACAGGCCAGACACACCTAGAGTGCTATTGTTCTGGGTTTTTGGGTCTCTTTCAGTTCTAGGGCCTGCTGAGAAAGCAGAGAAACAAGTCCTTTATGTGGCCATAAAGAGGCCACTTCTGTCTGTCATTGTCACACTTCTGTGCTGAGTACCTCTGACCCAACCCTAATGGCTCCTTTGGTTTTCTTCCCTCGCCAATAAATTAGACAATGTTTTCCCCCTTGTCACCATTCCCCTGTAATTTATTGTCCTGCGGTCTCAGAGGTTCATTCAAGGCCCAGGAAAATCTGTCTGCTATTCCTTGAAGATTCATTGCAGTGTTTGTTTGTAATTAAACTTACAACAGAGTCCTGTGAGCAGAAATGAGAGATAGCTGGTCCCTGCTGTCACTCCAGCAAGTCTTCCCAGGCCCAGCCCCAGGTCTGTGACATTCAGCCTGCAGCTGTCTCTTGCATTTCTAAGCCATCTGATCTCTGGGCTGTGCAGAGTCCTTGTTATGGACTTGGCCAAGTTCTACTTGCCAGCCATCAGGGAGTTGAGCAGTGGCTTATGTGAGGTAGACTCTTCCCTAGTGTGTACAAGCTACAGTGGAGTCCAAAACGTGTTCTACTCCTACGACTGCATGGCAATAAGGCGTATTATGTGGTTACATCTTTGATACTCATGTAGCAGATATCTGTGATTTGTAAGAAGATATTTCTTTTTATTAATTTTAATTACATGTATATGCTTGTGTGCCTGTGTATAGGCACGTGAGTAAAGGTGTCCTCAGAGCTCAGGAGAATGTTTGAGTCCCTGGAGCTGGCTGTGACCTGCCCAACATGGGTGCTGGGAAGTAAACTCGGGTCCTCTGCAAGAGCAGTCCCTGATCTAAATCTCTGGGCCATGTCCCCGGACCCAGACATTTGTGAGTTTTTTGCTTACTAAGCATCACTTTTCTGAGAATACATCTCCCACATCACTTTATGATCCAAGCAGGCTAAACCTACTGCCCACTTGAAGGTCTGTGCCAGGACTTAAGCTGGTCAACTAGCATATTTTCCCCCACTGGCTCCTGGCTGAGTTTGCAGCTTAGGTAGGCTCTGTGAAAGTTAGCTCTTAGAATCTACTGTAACTACAGACACAGTCTTATATTCAAAATCTCTAACTCCAAGAAGCTTAACATTTCAAGGTGGATTTTTAGTGACTGCTGTTTGGCTACTTATTTATGGTAAGTTTGGTATTGTACCCATTTGGTTGTGAAACATGGTTTACCAGCTGACGTGCCATCAATAAGAGCCTTGACAAATAGTACCTCTGTGACTGCGTGGACACAGCTAAGGATTTCAGTGAAACCTGTGCTAAGTCTTATACCATACACGTACCCTCCTACCATATTCTGAAACAGATGGGTTTTGGATAAGAAATATGAACTAGGGCAGACATTTTGCATTTGTACATACTATTTCCCATCTGGAAAGTTCACCTACCCCACATCCATCCTTCTCAACTTAAAAATGCCTGCTTATTTCACATGTTCCAAATGACATCTCCTTCCTTTGGGAAGCAGACCCTGATCTCCTCAGCAGAATCAGCCATGTTATTACTTCTCCACATATCAATATCAGGGGCCAATGACACAGCTGGGGGTAGAGCATTTGCCTAGCATACACAAGGCTCTGGGTTCAATCCTCAGCACCATCCAAGAAAAAAAAATCCAAAAGAACCCAAAACACTAAATATTGATCCATACACATTCTGGGGGTTTCTAGCCTGTGGTCTGATCATCCCTGTCGTCTAGGAGCAGGGACGTGTTTTGGGGTCTGTGCACAATGCAAGCGCAGTGGTTCCCAAAGAGGGATGAGTGAGGGAAACGGCACAGAGCCACTGAAAACACACACATGAAGTTCCTTATGTTGGAAAGCATACACATCAGCACAGCTTGTTTTGTGAAATAGCAAAGAACTGCCTTTTTATCAACATAGAATAATAACACGAAGGGAAATGAAAAGCACTAGAGAGGTGCCTACCGGGCACATTACTGAGATCAATGATGGACAGATCCCTCCTAATTCCAGCAAGCTAAGGCTGCCACAAACCTGTGAGCCACGGGACCCCTTTGGAGGCTGGTGCATGGTGGGGACTCAGTGTGCATTTGCCTCATGGAATTAAAGATGTCCTCGCCCAGTGGGTAATTTATTGCAATGAGAGCCATGACCCGGAAGAAGGGAGCCCTGGCTGCAGACTAGCCCCTTTGAGACTAAAGAAGGCCTTATCTGTTAAGGATATGGACAAACTTCCTCTAAACCCAGTGAGTCAGTACTTATGAATATGCTCACAACCTGGTTATTTAGAGCTAATTAACATACGTGGACTTTACTGTCTACTTCAGTGTGCTTTCTTTCTCGGGAGTAAGTAAGCACCAGCATAATTATTATTTGGCTTACCCACTGTGATGTGTATCTGGCTTCAGGTATTAATAGATTTAGAATCCTGTTGATCATGAAAATGTGTTGAGTCAATGGGGGTAGAGGTGTGGTTCCACCTTTCCCTTCCTCCTCAGCTACCTTCCAACAGTTTCAGGTGGTTGATATGCAAATCTGACCATGACTGCAGGACAAGCACACTTAGGGGAACAAACTGTATACAGCTGAGGTCTTAGTACAAATAGTTCTCATCACAACGTCTCCAGTGTAAGCACATTAATTCAAGACCACAGACACTCCCAAGGAGCCTTAAGCCTTCATTCATCCAATGGTCTTAGACACCACAATTGGCTTGTATAGATCTAGTTGCTCTTGGATGGCTACTCACTGTCCAATTGGGGTTAACACATGCAATGGTCTTGGGAGCACCATAAAACCTTCTCAATGATTTTTATGCTTCCTAAGAAAAATGAGTGCAATGGACTGGATGATCTCTATGCATCCTCCCCCGTCATCCATACAAGGGAATTTATTTAACATCTTTTTGATTCTGGTGAAGGGAGTGTTTTAATCAAAGTTCTAGCTGAGGTTCTTTGTTGTGAAAATCATACAGGCTTCCTAGCTCTGTGCTTCACCAACTGGGATGATATGACCAACTTGTAGCCTTAGGGGCCCTGTTTTTTAAGATTTTTTTAATTTATTATGTATACAGTCTTCTGTCTGCATGTATGCTGCAGTCCAGAAGAGGGCACCAGATCTCATTACAGATGGTTGTGAGCCACCATGTGGTTTCTGAGAATTGAACTCTGGACCTCAAAGAACAGCCAGTACTCTTAACCACTGAACTATCTCTCCAGCCCTAGGAACCCCGTTTTTGTTCTTTCTCCCTTAGCAACAGTATGCCCCTACCTTTCCCTTCTCAAAGTACCCAAGACATTTTTTTCTCCTCCCTTCTCTTTCTTCTGAACCCCTGATGGCCATCCAATTTGCCAAAGGAATCTGGAGGCACATTTTGGATTCTTGCTGATATAATTTCCCTCTCCAGGGTTCTTTGCTTTTCTTTTTAGTCTCAGGGATGCTTGTCCCTTCCTGATCCTATCAGCATCTCTTATCCCACTGACTTTATATTCTGTGTATATAGGGCCAGGTTAACCTGGGCGTGTGGGTGGGTGGGTGCTCCTCAGGTATTTCCCACTTGGTTTTAGAGACAGGGTCTCTCACCAAGTATTCTAGACTGGTTGGCCAAATGAGCTCCAGGAACCAATTATCTTTATCTTCTCAGTGCTGGGATTACAAGCATGTATCACCATGCCTGACTTCTTTAAAAAAAAAAATGGATCCTGGGGCTCAAACTCAAGTCTTCAGTCTTGGGTGGTAAACATTTTACCAACTGCATCATCTTCCCAGCCCTACACTGTACTTTAATTTGACACCCCCGACAGTATTTCCTAATTTCTCTACTCCCCTTATGATAGGCTTTGAGATTCTACTAGTTTTTGTTTTGTTTTGTTTTTTGTGATGCTATGACCAGATTATCTGAAAGAACAAGTTAAGAGATAAAGGACTCATATTACTCATGGTCAGAGGTTCTGTTCACCATGGTGGTAGGAGCACATGGCAAAGCAGTTTCTCTGCCTCACCATAGGCATGGAGTAGAAAGACACTGTAAGGAGCCAGGGACAGAATACCACCCCTAAGACCTGCCCTAATGACCAAGTTCCCTCAGGTTAGCCTCACATGCTAACATTTCCAAGACACCCCAAGATAGTACCAGCAGAAGGGCCAATTTAATGTCTATGGGGGACATTTCATATTCAGGCCATAAGAGACACAGACATTGCTTTTTACCAATACTGGGAGCTGCCACCCACTGAGCATTTGCTCTGCATAAACACTCAGGGTGGGGGCACTTTCCTTAGTCTTCCTAACACAGATGCTGACATGATTCCCCCACTTGAACAATGCTAAGTGGTGCTTAAAGGAGTTCGCTAACCCAGCTAAGCAAGAAAGACAGAGGACCAGTGATTCAAGCTGAGGTCTGGTGCCTTCAAACCAATAGGTCTTAGGTGCCCTCTGTACGGATGGCACTAACACTATTCGGGGGTCACAGTCTACATTTGGAGCACAGACCATTTTAAAGCTGAAAAGCATTTAGGAAAACACTTAATCTTTGTGAGTTCTTGGAGAACCTAGGAAATTTATGAACACATCCAAACAGAATAAGGGAATGGCACAATAATATGGATGGGTGCCCATGCATTACACATGCCTATATTTATACCACAAATGTAAAGCCCCTCTTTACAAGCTGCCATGGAACACTTTCAAAAATTGGTATATTTGGCCACAAAACCCTCCCCTCAATCCTTTTTATTTAGAACGCTGAGGCTGTATTGTGAACAACACGCCCTCCAGCCTACATGCATTATCTTCTCCTGTGGGTACTTAATGTTCTAGCCAAGAGGAACAAAACTGCCATTGTCTAAATATGCCCTTGATTTCTCCAACTCCATCCTTTCTCTGCCATATTGTTCCCGAGGCTCTGGATGCCTCCTTCAGTATCTGTCTGTGGAACGTCTAAGCATCCCTTGATCCCACCTCATACACTGGTTTCTTCTGGGAGCTGGTCCTGCCCCTCACATGTCAGCCCTTACCAACATATTTCTCAGTGACAATCTTTGGAGGGCACTCAGGTCCAGCCTTAGGTATTCCTAACACACAGCATGAAACCTTCCATACACAAAAGTTCTCGGGACATAGACGTGGGGTATAACTTAGGTTTGCTTGTTTAGCTTTGCAGGAATGTAGAAAGAAGAAAAAAAATATAGATTGACCGATTTCAATATATACTAATATAAACCACTCTGTTTTACATTAAATACTCATTTTGTCCTTTAAATATGCCTGCTTTGAGACTGCAGCATTCTTTCTGTGGATTCACATTAGCTTTCTAAGCTAAAGTAAATAAATTTATATAACCGGCTGAATCAGCAAATAGGATTAAGTCAAAACATCTTTTAAAAAGAGAAATGGCTAATTGAGTATGAGTGTCAATAGTTAATGTAAAGAAGCAGAAAAGAAGAAAAGTCACCCATGGTAGGATTGGTTCTTAGACAACAGTTATGACCTCAGGGCCAGCCCTTTCACCTGCCTCTACCTGCCTCAGGTGTGGACGGGCAGGGTGGGAGGAGTAGGGCCATCACTCCATAGCTCATGCTGCCTCGAGACAGGTAAGGAATGTGGACAGTTCTCCCATGCTCACAACTTTGGGGCTGGCCCACCCACACCTCCTCTAATAGGGTCGGCTCTTTTGGGCTGCCAAGTGAGGAGCCTCAAGTTGCTGTTGGCCAGAGTTTCACCACCGTTCTGGAAAGCATACTAGGACAACATGCATATGTCCACATGGAGTCAGAGGACAACCTTAGGTATCATCCTCCAGGATGTCACCCACCTTGTTTGAGACAGGGCCACTCATTGGCCTGGAACTTACCAAGGTGTCAGGGCAAGCTGGCGGGGGATCCCCAGAGGTCCTCCTGTCAATCTCTGCCTTTCCAGTTCAGGGATTACAAGTGCATGCTGCCAGACCTGGCCTTGTATGTGGGTTTGGGGGACTGAACGTGGGTCTTCACAGTTGCAAAGCAAGCACTTTTTATGGACTGAGCTGTTCAGCCAGCCTCAAAGCATAGGACTTTCTACTAATATACCCAGTGGTTTGTTGGCAAGTGATATTCTCAAAAAGAGCAAACTAAATTTTAACTGAGCTTCTCATAATATCTCAGCCACAATCAGCTACTTCTCTATGGTACATCTACAAAAGGAAAAGTTAAAGGAAGACGCTGAATGCCACCCTTCACATTTGCATGAACCTTTGCAGTTTTCCAAGCTCCATCTTATTAATACTGGCATTATATCAATTATATTATATGGTATTATATTAATGCCTACTGAGATCAATATTACCATCACCCTATTTTTGTAGATAAGACAACATAGGTCTAGAAAAATTGTTTATCTAATGAAATTTTGTTTGGCGGGAACAAAAAGGACCCAAGTACATCTTACAGGATTGGATAGAGGTGTCTGTCTTCTTCTCCCCTTTCCAAAATTTCCCTGGGAATGGCAGGAAAGAAACACATGTAACAACAACTGTAAAACAATAAAGGATGTGGTCAGCAGATAAAAATTCTAAGGAATTTCTAGATGTGAGAGTTTATGGTGGCAAGAAGCCTC
The DNA here is from genome assembly GCA_028555095.1 of Dicrostonyx torquatus. Taxonomy (NCBI): domain Eukaryota; kingdom Metazoa; phylum Chordata; class Mammalia; order Rodentia; family Cricetidae; genus Dicrostonyx; species Dicrostonyx torquatus. Next base: position 21,296,557 of record JAQHUG010000003.1, read on the forward strand.
AGTGGAAGGGGCTACTCAGACAGATCACTGAAAACATGGGAACATCCTAAACTCGGAAGCGACCGTACAACGAAAAGAAGCTGCTAGACACCAGTGCCATTAGCACAAAGGAGAGAATGGTCTGAAGAGACAGCAGCCACGGCCCTGTAAAGGATCTGGTGGGAGATCTCAACCAGCTTCCTTGAAAAGACACACAAACACTAGAAAAGATACAGTAGACACAGATCATTTTATCTATAACCTTGATTTAATGGATATATCAAAGCATCCCTATTTATTGTGGTGCTATTCACAAAAGGAATTAACCCAGGTAGTCTTCCATGGATGAACAGATAGGGGAAATGTGGCATATACATACAGTGCAGTAGTATTCAGCTAAAGGGAATGGACGCTGTCTTTTACAGCAATTTGGATGGCACTGGAGAACATTATGTTAAGGGAAGCAAGGTAGGTACGAAGAGGCAAGGGCTGCTTGCTCTCTTAAAAACGGATCTCATGAAAGTAGACAGAATACTGGTTACCATAGCCTAGCAAGGGTGGATGGAAGGAGTGGAGGAAGGCTGGCTGATGGAGACAAGAAGGCAATTGGGTAGGAGGAACAGTTTTAAGGTTCTACAACACAGTAGATAGCTATGGTTGACATTAATTGTGTAGTTCCAAATAACTGCTAGAAAGGAGTTTGAAAACTTCTAATATAAAGAAAAGAAAAATATTTGAGGGGATGCATATACCAAGTATCTTGATCTGCTCATCACAAATTGTATGTATCCCACTGTATTTCATAAATATGTTCAACTATTGCATCAAGGAAAATTTTAGTGGGACAGCAGAGAGGTAATTCAATTGGTAAAATGCTATTGCACTGGCGGGAAAGCCTGAGTCTGGCCCCATGTAAAAAGCTGAGCTTAGTGGGATACTGTCATTGAGACCCAGGGCTTGACAATTTAGGGACCCTCATTGCTAGGGAGGCAAAGCCAGAGGATTACTAAGTTGTCGAGCTCCAGGGCCCAGTGAGATTCTGTCTCAGACATAGGTGGTTAGCTCCTGAGGAAGACAGCTAACACTGACCTTTGCTCTCCAGACACCCACACACGCATGCACCTTAATACTTCGTCAAAAATAAGTACATATCTCCCACCCACTCGCCCCCCCGTACAAAACTATAAAAGTACACTCTTAAAGTTCCAGTACTCAATTATGAAAATATGCATCAAAATGAGCATTTTCTCAAATAACTCTGACAATGTTTACAGAAAGCCTGTCCGTAAAATAAGCTATACTAACAACAGCTCTCAAAGCCTCAGGATCACAGACACCACATTTTCTGACCACAATATAATCAAGTTAGAACTTAAATTGGGATTAGGAAAAAAGGGGCCAACTCTCCATACTTATTTTTTAAATTACGTAATGCACAGGCCATGTCAATGTTTTAAAACATGAGAGTGAAAAACAACCATCATAAATGGGATCTTACAAACTATGGGCTGGTGACATGGCTCAGCCACTAAAGACTCACAGATACAAGCAAAATTGCAGTTTCTCACACTAACAGATTAATGAAAGAGGATCAAATTATCTCAATAGGCAGAAAATATCAAATAATATCCAATGCCTAAAGCCAAGTGTGGTATAGCGCGCCTTTAATCACAGCACTGGGGGCCAAATCAGGCAGATATCTACGTGTTAAAGGTCACCCTGCTCTGTGTAAAGCATTCTGGGTCAGCCAGGGCTACATATTGAGACCTTGTTTCAAAAAAAAAAAGCAATAAAAAAGTTTATTATCTTGACAGAGCAGGAATAGAAGAGACATTACCAAACTGATAAAGCGTGCAAGCAAAACTTTCTATCAAGCTGTTTTCAGTAGCAGCATATAAGAATTGAAAAGGTGGGGCTGGAGAGATGGCTCAGTGGTTAAGAGTGTTGCCTGCTCTTCCAAAGGTCTTGAGTTCAATTCTCGGCAACCACATGGTGGCTCACAACCATCTGTAATGAGGTCTGGTGCCCTCTTCTGGCCTGCAGACATACACACAGACATAATATTGTATACATAATAAATAAATAAATATTTTAAAAAAAGAATTGAAAAGGCAAAAAGGTCATTATATACAGGGAATTATGTACTTAGAAACTTAAAAAAATGTTACATTTTCTTGAAAATCTTTAAAGGCACAAACAAATGAGAAGGGTACATACACTATGTTCATAGAGAGAATGTCTCAACATTTAAGTGATATCAGTGTTCTCATATAGAACTACAGATTTAATACAGTTCTTATAAAAATCACCAAAGGACTTTCAGGAAAAATTGACAATACAACTGCAAATTTCATTAGGAAGAGCAAATATTTAGATAAAGCCAAGACAATCCTCAATGACTAAGGTGGAGAGATGGGCTTCACAGAGTGGGCTTTGCTCTCGAACTTGAATTACAGATGCAAAGGCAAAGAGATGATTGACAGGGGACACAGAGACTGAAGAAAACATGCATGGGAAACTGATATTTGACAGAGCCAGCACTGTAAATTTGGTGCAAATTTATTGAATGGGAGACTATTGAATTGTGTCCTGTCAATGAAGGACACAATTAAAACAGATCCTTATTAACAGTCCTTAGGAAAATCAATTCTGGGTGTCACCATATTAAGAGAAGTAATTTATTTAAATATTGTTTGTTTTCTTTCATTTGTGGTTCTTAGGTGTGTGTGTGTGTGTGTGTGTGTGTGTGTGTGTGTGTGTGTGTGTAACTGTCTAGGGGACAGAGGAGACCAACAGGAGAGAGAAGGGAGGGAGGGAAAGGAGGGCAGCGAGGTAGGTATACAAAAGCTTGAAAATAAATAAAGGTAAAAATTTTTAATGTGATTTGCCAGACTTTGATAATTTTAGAAAACAACATAAGAGGATACATCCTCAGAAATCATTTTTTTAGGAAAAAGAAAGAATCAACATAGAGAAATTAAACACACATTTAAATACTTTAAAACTAAGAGCCTCTGTTGAGACAAAAATATAAAATTTTAATATGAGCTACTGGAAAAATATTACAAGAAAATAACATTCATATCAATGCATAACAAGCAAAGGATTCACAATAAAACTATGTAATGAATCCCTAACTTGGTGCTGAAATAGCAAAAATCAAATTTAAAACCAGGAGATAGATATAGACATCTCATGGTCTGTGCACACACACAGGTTACATGATAATAGTTAACAGTTAGAGAAATGTCAGTTACATACTGATACTATTTTATACTTAACATATCAGTAAAATTAGCCTGTCCTATAATATCAAATATTGGAAAGATGGTGCATCCTTGAGAATTTGACTGCACTTCTAAAGGACATGAGAACATAACACAACAGCTGCAGAAGCCAACTTGGCATTACCTTATGCTAAACAAATGAAAGGCAAATCCCCTACAGGAGTCTATGCTGACTCATATGGGGACACACGTTTCAGAACGTTCATAGCAAAATGCTTATAGCAGGAAGGCAAATAAGAAAACCCAAACATCTTGGGCTGGAGACATGGCTCAGTAGTTAAGAGCATTCGCTGCTCTTACACAAGGCCACCACCCCACCACACACACTACTTGTGATTACTGTTTCGGAAAGTGATGGCAGGATAACCATACATCTCTGAAGGACAGAAGACAGGCTGGAGGGAGCAGCTGGTAGTGAGTACAGGGCTGGGACCGCCTGGTGTTGTTAGCCGGGCAATGGCCACAGCTGTCTAATTATCCCGCTTTACAAGCTGCTTCCACAGTCCGCGTTTTCTCCTACACATATTAAATGCTACACCTTTTATAGGAACAAGAGTCATTTTTAAAGACACTTACTTACTCAAAAGACCATTCCTTTCCAAAAGGCCTTGGTGGTTTTACAATTCATTTTTAAACTCCTTTGAGAAAAAAGTTAATTCCTCTGGTGTTTGAACTGCTTCAAAGCATGTGAGCAGATGAGAGACGTTTGAATTTTATAAAACTCTGGGCTCACACAATTGAAGATTGTCATGAACCAATGGCACTGATTTATAAAAGATAACAATGCAATATTCATAAGTCAACCCTAACAGCAAATCGGTAGGCGGGTAACTGTAAAAACACAGCCAGGCCATGTCCACATAGAATCACTACATAAATACAGTAGAGGAAAAAGGCACACAAGTATTTTGATGAAGGTGGGCAAAGTTTGATAAAATTCCACAACCATTCCTGATTTAAAAAAAAATGGATAGAAACTTATAATTGGATAACATTAACTGCCTAACAGGCCTCATGCTCAATGATGAAATGCTAGCATTCCCATCTAAGTCTGGAAGGAGTTGAGACTGTTCGCTTCCAATGCTCTGACTCAACTTACCATTCTAGAAGGTCCCTGCAATTGCGATAGGCTAAGAGGAAGGAAGAGGAGGAGCTCTGTCATTACGCACAAACTGAAGGCATACATGCACTCACACGCACATGCATACACATTTACTTATAAATACATACAGATGATTCTGGTTGGAGAATGCCGAACTGTGAACCATAGTTCTTTCTGAGGAGAGAAGAAAGAACCCTAAAAATGGGGCTAAGGAGACGGCTCAGCTGGTAAAGTGTTTTCCCTGCATGAGGACTTGAGTTCAGATCCCCAGCAGCTGAGTTAAAAAGCCTGGTATGGTGGTAGGTGCCTATGATCCCAGCACTGGGGAGGCAGAGGCGGCAGGATCCCAAGTATTTGTTGGTTGGCCAAGCTAGTTGAATCACTGGGTTCCAGGTTCGGTGAGAGATCCTGCCCTACCCCATTGGGCTGTTGGCAACTGATGGTTGCCATGGGAGGGAGAGTTGCTTTCCTTGGGGATGTGACTGCTAGTAGGTTGTTTTTGCCCCAGTGAATGGCTACAGGCCCACATGGATGCAGGCTGGACTAACGGTTATTAGTAATGAAACAAAAAATAAAAAAGATGACATCATGTTGGAAGGAGATGGAGGGCGCTAGGGGGAGTTGGACAGAGGCAGAGGTGGGCGCATGTGGTCAATATATGCTGTATAATGTGTCAAACTCCAAAGAACAAAGCACTTCAATGTCACTGATGAACATGCCAAAGCGGGTGGGGAAAGCCCATGAGGCCTCAGCCCTACACAAAGGACTAAAGACAACCGAGGAAAGCTGGGAGCAGGACAGGCGGTCTTCCCCAAGGGAGCACACTAATTGGTTGTCCAATGCCAAATGGTCAGCTCTGAAACATACATACAAGTAATGCTGTAAAGACTCAACAGGTTATATTTAGGAATATTTTGGATACACACACACACACACACGCAAACAATAAAAGTTACTGAAAAGAAGTCATGAATCTGAAGAAAAACAGGACTATATTGGGGGGGTTGGAGGAAGGAAAGGGGAAAAAGAAATGTAAATAAATTATAATCTTGGGAGAGCTCGCGCTTCCACTTGGGAAAGATGGCCTTGCCCCTCGCCACAAGTACGCATGAGGTACACAGGTATGAGGGCCTGAGAACAGAAGAGCTGGCTCCACCTTTCCTAGTGTCCCTCTAGGCAATCAGGAGAGAGGGTCCGGCCCCTTGCCTGGGCAAAACAAAACAGCTGGCCCTGGTGATTTGCCTGTGGGGAACCTGGAACTGGGGGCCCTGAGAGCAGGAAAAGTGGCCCTGCTCCTTGCTGCAGGCTGCATTGGGTGAGCTAGCCAAGGCAGTGCTGGAGAAGTGACCATGAGGGAAAGCTGGCATGCTACCACGCAGGCCCAGACCCAGGGCTATGAGTTGGCCCACCAAAATTTCCAACAAATCTATGAACTGTTGGAGCATGTAAACTGGATGAATCTACAGATCCAAAACAGCAGGATCTCCATGACACAGGATAACAGGATATTCAAGGGGATGTAGCAGAAACAAGAGGGCTTGAGCCAGACCAATGACTCCGGGCAATGAACACTTGCAAGTAAAGATGAATGGATTAGAGGGTAAACTGTGTGACTCAACAAGCCACATTACAGCTTCCATGACAAGATTCTTCTTCTTTTGTTATTTCTTTGTTTTGTTTTGCTTTTGGTTTTTCTTTTAAATTTGGTTTTGATTTGGGTGGGAGGTTGCAAGGGCAGAGGGCAAATACGAGGGGATGGGGAGATGGGCGTGATCAGAATGCATGATGTGAAATCCACAAAGAATCAATAAAAGTTAAAAAAAATTATAATCTCAAAATCAAAAAACAACAAAAGTACAGAGGAGAGGGAGGGAGAGAGAGAAAGAGGAAGATGTTTGACATTGACCTCTACACACATGCCTGTGCACACACTGGCATGCCTACCTGCATACACACGCATGTGCGTGCGTGTACACACACACACACACTTTAAAGCATGTCATTTTGGGCTGGAAGTGTAGTTCAGTGGCAGGTTAAATATCTACCATACTTGATACTCTAGGTTTATTCTCCAGCACGAAGGAAAAGAGAAAGAAAGAAAGAAAAAAAGAAAGAAAGGGAGGGAGGGAGGGAAGAAGGGAGGGAGGGAGGAAGGGAGGGGAAGAGAGGGTGGAAGAGAGGGGGAGGAGGGAAAGGGAGAGAGAGAAGGAGGAGAAAGAGAGAGAGGGAAAGAGGGAGAGAGAGATACAACCAGTGGTTTTTAGTGTAGTCACGAAGTTGAGCATCTACCCCAACACCACCTAATTCCCAAACATTTTCATCACCACAAAAGGAAAGTCTGCAACCATTAGCAGCCCAAATGCTCTTTAATTTGGATAGGTGTTGCCATATTGTTTTACCAAAATTAAAGCAAGATCTTTGACATCGTCTCACCACAGAGTACGGACCCTTACTTCCTCCTCCCTGAACATGCCAGGATCTCACTGGTCTCATTGGATAAGGACAGAGAACGCAGTGCCCCCACTCCTCTGTCTCCACGAAGACCCTGCATCCTGGCATGCTTTCCACACTCACAAAGGGAACGGGGTGCAGTGGTAGAGTTCTTGTTTCACATGAGCAAGGGCTGGTTCCACGACCAATATTGGAAATAGGGGACTAAATGTAAACAAAGTATGCTTTTGAAACTGCACCAAGGGCTGGAGAGATGCAATTTCTCTCCAGAGGAGCCTCTGTTCTTTCTTGTAGAAGATCTGGGATTGGATCTCCGCACTTGTCAAGTTGACTCATAACTACCTGTAACTCCTGCTTCAAGAGATCAGACGCCCTCTTCCGGCTCTGTGGGCACTGCACTCATGTGCATATACCTACCCCACCCCACACACAAATAATTACAAATAAATACAAAGACTTTTTAAAAATTCACTGAAAGTCTAGCCTGACTTCAACAAGTGTTTCACAGTCCTTCAGAGGACGCACCACTGTGTGCAAGTGTACATGGCTACTATTCCGATCTCGTCAAGGGCAAAGACATTCTAGTGACCACAAGGCTGTAAGTCCAATGCCATGGCAACAAGGAAACAAAGGCAACAACAGCTTTTTCCACCCCATGCACTGACCTAATACCAGCATGCTCTGTCCTTGAATGACAAGTACCTATGTACTTGCCTATGTACAAGCCATCCAACTGAGATGTTCTCTGCACACACTTGCTTCCTCCACTCGTGGGCCCTCAGGCCCCCGTTTATCTGGAAAGACTTCACACCCAAGACAACAACTGGTTCTGCAAACCAATCCCAGCTCTGCCGGTTGGCTCACAGCCCCGGGCTGAGAACGCAGCCTGCTCAGCAGCCTGGGTGGACAACGCCTGCTCCCCTTTCTTCCTTTCCTCCTGTGTGCTTTAGGGAACATCCGAAGGGAGGATAATTAGAACCTGCAGGAAAACCCACTGACAGGCAGGAGGAAAGGAAACCGTGGTGACTTAAGGGCGCCACCACATGTTTATGGGTGCGTGTTTGTAAGTAACACAGCAATAAAAAAGACGCCCCTATAAAATGCCACATTCTTCAAAGCGCTATATAAACGACATTCTCTTTTAAGGGGTGGGGACTCAGTCATGTCCCTTCCTCATCATTTCACTTCCAATAAGCAAAAAGAATCCTAATTATAACATCTCTTAGCAGGGCAGACATTTACAGAGTCGATTGCACAGAAACATTCACACACATGCGTGCACACACACATGCATGCACACATGCTGGAGAAATACAGAAAAGGCGCAGGGAGATCCTTCTATAGGTCAGCTGTGCAGGTGCCAGGGGTAGCAGGGTAGGAGTCCCACTACCTCTCTTCGGTCTTTCTGGCTGTTCGTATTCAGCCAAAGCCAGTCTGGTCCCACTCTCCTGAGTGAGTGGCCAGTGCTATCTACACACCATCAAAGTAAGGGTGTGTGTGTGTGTGTGTGTGTGTGTGTGTGTGTGTGTGTGCGCACGCGCTCTGCTTTCATTCCCTTCATCTTTGCCCACTGTGAGGTGAAGCAGAGCCCTCTGCCTGTGTAAGAGGCTCCAGGACATGCATTCCTGAGTGGCCCTCCCCGGGGAGCCAGTTGTGGGCAGGTAACTGAAGCCTGCCTTCTGCCTTGCTGTTAATAAGAGTAATTGGCACAGCGTGGAGGGGCCGCTGCAGTGCTGTGATTTGCTCAGTACAGAGGTCTCCCCTGACCAGATGTGTCGGCAGCGGTGATAGAAATATTTTCCATATGAGCTTTCCTCTTGCTTGCTTAAGTGCTCCGGGCTGAGTGAGGTGGGCCCATTTGCCATTTACTCCACACAGTAAAAAAGAAAAAAAAAATCAAAAAGGAAGTTGCAAACTTCAACTACAAGCAGAGGCCAATGGTCTGCTTTGAGCTTTCAGCTTTCCTAATCTACCAGGCATCTCCACTTCCCCCTCGGGAGCTCCGTTCCCCAGAGACTACTATTCATGGAGCAGAGGGCAAAAAGCCTAGGACAAATGACCCAGGAGCTGAGAGCTCATGGAACCCACCTCAGCCTTGCAGCATGGGCTCAGGCTGGGGAAGCATGCTTGGGGAGAAAAGCAATGACATTAGCTTTCAGGACTCACTTGGCTCCTGACAAGGTGAACAAAAAGCAAAGCTGGGAAGTGGCCTCATAGCCCTTTTAAAAGCTGTATACAGTCACTAGGCTTTTCGCAGAGGGAGATGAGCTCCTTCAGAGTCCGTAGGGAAGGAACGGAGGAAGAGTCAAAGTTGGTGCCAGCTCATTTGCACGGCAGGGTGGGGACATTAAATGTTCCTCTCCCCCTGCTCAATGATCAACACTTCAGGCTCTGCCTGCATCAAAACTGGTTCCTGGAGGCATCAGTGATGTTCAGAAACATGCCCAGCAAACACACGAGCTAGACCAATAAGAAGCTGTCCCCACAAACCCCGAAAACATGCCTCCTGTTTCTGGCAGATCTAAGCACACTAGTAGTCATGCTGGCTGCCACTTTCCCTCTCCACACTCATGACAGAAAGTGAAACACCAGTTTACCCGTGCCCCTAAGGCAAAGAAAGAGAAAAGCATGGCAGGAAGGCGGGAAAGCCAGGCAACCTCTCACACATGCAGATTCTCTCTGAGGCACTGGAGGAAAAATGCCTCAAAGGCTATGTCCTTCCTGCATCTGTACTAGACCCTGCTAGAATCTAACATGTACTCCACCCTCCATCCCAGAGCCCCACAAACAGCAGAAGAAGCATGCATGCCTCAGGCATCTGCCACCCAGGCCATGCCAGGTCCCTAGGGTGGCAACTGCACGGACAGGCTCAGCACAAGATTTCAGAAAGTACAGGATCCTTCAAGAAGAGAAGTTTCCCTGTGAGAAAAGTCTAAAATAAAGTCATACAAAGCATTATTCTTTGCACACTATAAAAATCTATTCCTTGATTCCTCTTCACAGAAAGAAGGGGAAATTTAATACTGACAAAAATAGAACTTCTGACAAGATAGTTTATTTGGCTTACCTCTCCCCCTGGTCTTGCTAACATTGCTGTCTCAGTGTGGAACAATGTTAATAACAGGTAGCTGACAAGCATTATTACCCAGAATCAGAGCTACCCTGGAGGAGAATCCGGCTGCCAAGAGCTAAGGCTAGCAGATGCACTTGCGGCTCCGGGATCCCAGCCTGGAGTTCCGTAGGCACCGCACTGGTTCCCTGGTGCTTTCCCTCACTGTACTACCCCGTGCTCCGAGCTCAGCCTCGGCTCTAAAGAAAACTGGTAAGCTGATCTCTTCATGTAATAACTTCTCCTGGCTGGGGGAGGGGACAGGAGCCAGCTGGGAGCTGGGGGGGGGCTGCCTTTAACAGAAAGCAGAAAAGGGGAGGGACAGAAATGATCAATGTGGAGGCTGCATCTGGCCTCATTCATGAAAAGGGCTCCAAGGTAAGCATTTCTAATGCAGGCAGGAGGCAGTGGGCTGCAGCAGGAGGAGCTGCAGGCTGGCAGCTTGAAGAGCCAGGACACTCAAGGCCGCCTTCTTACCTCTGGGTCCGGGGCTAAAGGGCTTTGTGAGCCACACAAGTTGCCAGCCCACTCTGGGATACAGCTCCCCCTCCCCACCAGTCCTAAGTCAAGAGGTGGGTGGATAGCTTCTGCATTCCTTTCCATCGGAGTTGATGGTTGCAGAAACCTAGGCAAAGACGCCATTATTAAAGGCAGCCTGAAAAGTAGTCACCAGAATGCCACCTGCTTGTCACATGAGCACGAATGGATGGGAACTGGGGAAGCCCCTGTATTTCCCTCTTGCTGCATTGCTGGGCCATTGTACCCATACCAGTATAATGAGGAATTACTGCTGAGGATGTAAAAACAAGAGGTAAAGTGCAGAGAAGCGAACTCTGGGTGGTTATATTGTCAAGAATGTGTGGGACACAGGATGTTCTCAGAGAAAGAAGACTCGAGCCTTAGACTCAGAGTGACTGCCAGAGTGGGAAGTGGGACAGGGGGTCACACAGACCTGTTGGCGGCTGCAGAGCTTCAGAATTCAGCTTTGTTCTAAAATAGTATGGATCAAGGTCCAAAGTGGGTTGCAGTCCACCAAGTAGATTCTGCCTGTGAAGGCACGCAAAAGCATTCTGGGGTATTTGTGGCCAGGGAGAATAGGGCACTGGAATTAGACATGTGTTGGTTCAAGCCCCATTTCTATAATTAACAGCCGTAGGTAACCTCAGTGAGTCCTGGTGGCCCCTCCTGTGAAATGGGGAAATGTCACCCAATGATTAGGGAGACGACACACAACTCGGCACAGTTTGCGCTGTAGAAGTACTAGCTTTGTCCTTGGTCTGATGTAAGTTCAAAGCTCAGCACCAGAAAGCAAAATAACAAATGCTTGAAAACTCCAGGCTATGGGTATTATTCTGCATGAAACAGGACCGGCTGAACCCAACCACAGTTTGCATCCTCTTAGCATCGCCAGCCGTGCAATGATGAGTTACCAGTGAGATTTCTCAGAAGGCTTGGGGGAAAAGAAGTCCTCTTGCCAGAGAATCAAGAGAAAGGAGGATGCTATGGTCCCATATCCACAGACTCCATTTTTGTGGTCCTTCTGAGCCCTACAGTCAGGTCTTACAACCATTCTGCTTCCCACACATTCTGCTGGTGAAAACACCTGGGACTCCCTTGTTCCCACCCTTACCTCCTCAACAATCGTTCTTCAAGCTATCAGTGCCCACAGTGAACAAGGAATGCAGCAAGGAGGAAATGTGTAGGGTTTGTTTGATTTTAATTTTGTCTTTGCACCCCCCTCTCCCTCCTGTTCATTGTTATGTGTCCACGCTGAGTTTTTTCTGCTCCCCATTAGAAGCCCAGTGACTGACTCAGTAGTCTGCCCAAAGTGCAGGCATTATTTAAGCCCAGCTCCTTACAAGACCAGGGATGTTTCCTAGCCAGGGGTTGGGAAATTTCCTGCAGAGGGTTTGGCAGGAAATACTTTCAGTTTTACAGACCATATGGTCGTCTCTGCGGCAGCTACTTAGCTCCCACTGTAGATGTGGCTGTGTCACAGTACAACTTTACCTGTGCAAAAAGTCTCTCGTTGGCCCGGCAGGCCAGGCTGGCTAGCCTTCAGCCCTCCGGGATCTGCCTGCTCTGCCTCCTGTCTCACTGTCACCGAGGTGTCACTGCACACAGCTTTATATGTGGCTTCTGGGGACCCCAGTTCAGGTCCTCGGGCTTTCAGGGCAAGTGAGGCTGTTTCTCCAATCCCGCAAGCTGACTTCTGACACACACCCCCACACCCCCCGTGGCAGGAACTCTGAAAATGGGACCAGGGGCCCTTCTGTCTCAAAGCATCAGAGATCATGTCTTAGCTCTTATGTGACTTCTCGGCAGCACTGACCATGACACCCTTCAAAGAGATGCTGTGGTGAGAGACACCCACCTTAAGGTTTAGCCATCGTTCATTCATGCAATTCAGCAGCAATGGCAACACTCGCAATGCTGTGCAGCTCCACCACTATGTGTTTCCAGAACTTTTTCATCATCCCAAGAGAAATTATGTAAACATTAAACCATAACTCCCTACCTCCCTCTCCTATTGGTCCTTGGCAACCCCTAATCTAGTTTCCATCTCTATGACTCTGTCTATTCCCAGACATGGAATGACAGACACACTTTGTCCCTTCCTATCTGACTTATTTCCCAAAGTGTACTGTTTAGAATTTACTTATGCTGTGGCATATATCAAAACTTCATTCCCTTTTTAGGCTGATTAGTATTCAACTGTATAGCTAGACGTTTGGCAACAGTGACTAACACTGCAAAGAACACAGGTTCTGAGTGTGTTCTGGATCCCTGCTTTCAGTCTGGATCTAAATCTGAGAGTGGAATTGCTGAATCGCATGGCGACTCCCAATCCTCCTGACGCTGCCTCTTCAGCATGTCCTACCAGCATGTGTAACTCGCTGAGGACTGGCTACGCTGTTTCCCACGGTGTGGCACTGCTGACATCTCTACCTGTGTTACACAAAGGTGATGTAATACACATCAAGTTGTCTTTATCCCTGGCCAGTGCTGTCACTTCCCTCCTTCTGATACCAGCCATTGTAGTGATGTGATGTGCATGTCCTTTTTGGAATCACTCCAGGGGGTTCCTGGAGACCACTTCTCCACCCCCTACCTAGTTTTCTTTTCATTTACTCAGCATTCTCTAGCACCATGAACAACATTTGGGCTGGGTCTCACCTAACCCTGACAACAGCATTATTGTGCTAAATAGCTTGACCCATGCCACACAAGGTGTACAATGGGTAGATGCTAGGGCCAGTGTTCTGGTCCTCACACCCACACCCCACTACTAGATCCCATCTCTGAATGCCAGAACAGTGCTGCCACCATTTTTTCTGAACATCTTCCAGTCTCTGTGACGCCTCCTGGGGCAGAACTTATATAAATACCTATGTTCCGGGCCATTTCCCTTCTTCATCTGCTCTTCTTGGGCCAGTTCACTATTTTACAAGGGTGATTGTCAAGCACCATTTGCACACTCATTGCTGCCCACGACTAGTTACAGCTAGGACTCCCCTGACCTGCAGGCCTACAGATCCAGGTGTCTGGTGTATAGGTAGATTTCCCTGCTGTACCCACATTCAACAGATCTAAAACAGACCAGCTTCCCTGAAAACCCATTCTTCTTCCTGTTTCTTGTTGTCCCTGCAAGAAAGATGTCATTTTGTACAACAGCATTGCCTATATAATTCCAGAGGCTGAAGATGCTGATGGCATGGCTCTTCCCAATCCCTCCCTTCTTTATTTAAACCACCACTGATCATACAGAGATTCCATCTAGCCACCTTTCTGGAGCCCTGCTGTCCTTGCTCCCTTCCAGCCCTCCACTATCTCACTGTAGCTTTTGTGGTCACCTCCTTTTCTCCTTCCTTTATTCTGGTGCAAAAGCACCAGTAAGATGCAAGACTCATCATGCTGCTCTTCTGATTTTCAAAACCTTTTTATGCCAAAAAAGTATTTGGGCATAATTCAATAGAAATAGAATAGTTGCATAGGAGATGAAAACCAGTTCTTCCTAATGTTAGTGTCTTAAATAGCTGGGGTGCAGTTGTGAAAACTAAAATGTTGTGTGGGGTGGTGGTGGCACACACCTTTAATTGCAGCACTCAGAAGGCAGAGGCAGGTGGATCTCTGTGAGTTTGAGGCCAGCCTGGTCTACAGAGTGAATTCCAGGGCTGATACGCTGAGGAACTCTGTCTCAAAAAACAAAAGCAAAACCAAACACACAACAACAGCAAAAAGTGAGCAAGCTAAGATGTTGTTACCACTGTGCAATGGTGTAGGAGGTCCTTCTGTATTTGTGTTGCTTCCATTGTTTAAATAAAGAAACTGCCTTGGCCTCTTGATAGGACAGTACTTAGATAGGCGGGAAGACAGAACTGAATGCTGGGAGGAGGAAGGCAGACAGGGAGAGCCGCCATGAAGTTGCCAGGTCAGAGACGTTGAGTCTTTCCCGGTAAGCCACAACCTCGTGGTGATACACAGATTAACAGAAATGGATTAGATCAGAATGTAAGAGTTGGCCAAGAAGAGGCTAGATAGAATGGACCAGGCAGTAATTAAATTAATACAATTTCTGTGTGGTTATTTCAGGGGCTAATCTAGCCGGGCAGCAGGACACGGCCTGCTGGCCTCCTCCTACAGTGCAATAATATTAACTTAGCTGTGGACTTGTTTCTGATGTTTCCCACAAAATCTCCATTTCCTGTTTTAGAACCTAGTCCAGAACCACAGGTTTGGGGGAGGAATACCATGGAGGTGACATGCCCACCTGACTGCATTCGTCAGAGACATACAGCATCGCCACGATGCACTGCAGACAGTGCTTACATTGACCAATCTGGCGAAAGTGCTATCAGCCAGGTTGCTCCCTGAGTAAAACCACTATTATTTTCTTTTTCTTTTCCAAGTTCTACTCGTTATAGATGCCCCACTTCCTGGGGAGGAAGTATCAAAAAATATTTGGACATGTGTTAAAAGAACACTCCACTAATACATATTTGGGGAGATGTTTGGAGGCTATGCAAAGATCCCTTTCTGCTTAGATTGACCAGTGTTAGCATCTGTGACCCTATATATTGCTACTAGAGTGTCCTGGGGTGACCTTTCTGTTTCCCTCAAACTTTCTATGTGTACAAAACAGGACTCACCAGTGTGGAGGGCTTGCCTATCTTCTCCTATTAGCGCCAACATTTATACTCCCCTGCTTCTTCGATGGCTCCCTTAGGGATGGTGCTCAAACAATGCGGCACATGCTCTTTCTTCTTTCGCAGCTTCCTCCCTCTGTCTCTGTTCACAGCCACTCCACTTTCGAGTCACTTTATCCACAAGAAACCACCCCCAAACTACCACATGCTCATGGGTCCCAAGCCTTCTTCCACCTGAGCTCTTTTGCGAATGTCATTTTCCAAGCCTCGTTAACTGAGCTCTCACTGCTCCTGGCCTCTGAAAACTCAGCTCAGATCGTCTGGATGTATCAGGAACCATTCAAATGCCCATCAGGAGGGACAAACAGAACAACTTGTGATATCCACAAAGCTTTGCCCCAATGCTTTGCTGTTGTTTGGAGACAGGGTTTTTCTCTGCAGTCCAGTCTGGCTTTGAGTTTTCAATCTTCCTCCTTAGGCTGCAGGTTCCTGAGATTGGGCTATCTGAATGCTTTCTGCTCTGTGTAGCAATTAAGACCAAAAAAATCTACTGTGGTTGATTCCTATGTAAAGATAGGAAACATTAAGATTTACCATAAAGTAAAAAAGTGTGCAACAGAGAGACTGCCACCCTGCAACTCGTGTGTACATGCTTCTAAGTGCTCATATGTGTATTAATCATCCTGCAACTCATGTATACATGCTTCTAAGTGCTCATATGTGTGTCAATCA
>JAQHUG010000003.1:21319250-21334000 GCA_028555095.1 Dicrostonyx torquatus
AAGTGGCTAGTCCCATCACATCCTCAGTAGAGAGCAGAGAGAAATGAAAGCACCCAGGCTGTCTGCTTTTGCTGAGACACAGTTCAGGGCCCAGCTTATGGAGTGGTGCCACCCACTGTGGGCTGGGTCAATTAACAATCAAGACAGCTCCCCACAGACATGCCCATAGGCCAACCTCATCTAGACAGGTCTTCACCTGAAATTCTACTCCTAGGTGATTCTAAGTTGTGGCATGGAAAAACTAGCCAGTACAAGGGTTCTGGTCAGTGCCAGGAGTTTAGTCTTGGGACCTCCCAGCATGTCTGTCTTTCTGCTTCACTTCTCCCAGGCTAAGGCTATGGAATAAGTGCCAAAAGAACCACAAAGCTCTGTGCATTTCCAGGCATGGCTGAACACCTCAACGGTACATGCGTGCTGACTTCTCAACAATGTGTGGGTCCTTATTTCAGGCTGCAAAGCTACAGAATTTTCTGAGGGGTTGCAGAAAGTAGCATAAACTGGAGAAATGCCCTTGTAATATGAACCTCAGGCTGTTCCTATTAGTGAGCCAGAAAAGAGGACAAGAAGTGGGACATACCAAGTCCATGAAGGATTCTGATGCAGCCCTGGGCTTGCTCCACCAACACTGCTTACCACAATTTCTGCATCTTTTATCAGGCAGTTAAAAAAGTACATGTGGTGGTGGTCTGTTCCCCTAAAAGCCTATATGATAAGGGCTCAGTGAGTGCACATGTGTGTGCACATGTATGTAGAGGTCAGGGGCCATCCTAGCCTGAGGTCACTCTTCACTGTGTGGTTTTTAAGACAGGGTCTCTTTCTTTTACCTTGAACTTTCCAATTCAGTGAGGCTGGCTGGTGGTCAAAAGGCTGGCCACTGAGGGACAAAGCCGAAATTCAAACCCAGGGCCTCTGTCTCCATAGCTGAGCCCTTAGCCACCCTGCAACTGTGACTGAATTCACCCACTTGTATACAACTTGGATGTCTCCACTGGCCAAGCCACCCATCTCCCCAGACGGTTTCAACCGGCTCCTAACTGATCTCTGAGGCTCTACCCTGAGTGGCTCTGCAAACCAAGAGCAGAAACAGGTCGCCCTCATTGGGATGATCCTTTTGCAAACTGTGTGAAGATGTGTTCTTTCTCACCTGCCTAAGGCACCTTCTGACTGGTTTAATAAAGATCTGAATGGCCAATAGTTAGGCAGGAGAGTAAGGACAGGATTTTCGGGGGCAGTGGGGGAGATAGGAACCCTGGGAAAGAATCACGGTGTGAGAGATTCATCAGCCAGCCGCAGAGGAAGTCAGATATACAGTATTGAGGGGAGGTAATAAGCCACATGGCAAAACACAGATTAATATAAGCGGGTTAGCTTAAGTTTTAAGAACTAGTTGGGAACAAGCCTAAGCTGCTAAGGCCAAGCTTTCATACTTAATAAAAAGTGTCATTATTTGGGAGCCATCATTCCAAAGAAAGTCTGACTACAAGCCCCCTTATTAACTTAATGTTTTGCTGGGCGGTGGTGGTGCAGGCCTTTAATCCCAGCACTCGGGAGGCAGAGGCAGGCAGATCTTTGTGAGTTCGAGACCAGCCTGGTCTACAAGAGCTAGTTCCAGGACAGGCTCCAAAGCTACAGAGAAACCCTGTCTGGAAAAAAAAAAAAAAAAAAAAAAAAAAAAAAAAACAAAAAAAACAACTTAAGGTTTCTTATTGACCGTGGGATAAATGAGAAGCCTTTGGAGCTGAATGAAGAAGTCCACTGTGCCGCAGGAGGAGCCATATGCCTGGAACTGTAAATCTGGCCAAAAACTGATGGTTGGAAAGTGTACAGCTCCAGGCTAAACCTACTATTATTGTTTTGCTAGATAGAATTAGTATTATACTGCTCTCTTAACTCCTATCTCTCTACTCATCAAACAATGCCACTCTCCGACCTCCTCACCAGAGAAACTTCTCTGTGCCATGGATGGTGACTAATAAATAAACTCTTAACTGGTCAAAATGCAGAGCCAGTGGCGTGCTTAGCCATAAGTGGGACATCCATGCTCCACCCCCACCAAGTCTCAGGGACCACATTGGAAGAGGGGGCAGAAAGGCTAAGACCCCGAGGTCAAGGAGGACCAGAGCAAAGCAGTGTCCTCCAGACATGACAGGACACTGCTCCTGTACACTCATGCCTACACAGGATCTGCACACAATCAAGACAGTCGCCATTCTAGCATGGAATTGGAATAGGGTCCGAAAACCCCCACCCCTGAGGACCTATGGAGAGAGGATGGCTTCCGGGGGAGGGAGAGTCAGTTTTCTTTACGTGTGTGGCTTCCGGTAGGTTGACCATGCTCCAGTGGATAACCCCAACCCCTGTAAATGAACCAGTTGAGGGAAATGGGCTATTAAATTTTAAGAAGTATGAAATCTGAGGGGATGGATCTAGAATGAGTGCATTGTGTCATGTGTTAGCCCGGGGGTAAATGTGACCCCCTTCCCAGTTATGAGCCTAGCTTGAAAGGACTAGCCCCCAATTGCTTCTCAGTCCTACAACATGACACCCTTCCTTTTAGACTTGCTGAAGCTGAAGTCTAGGAAGATGAAGTTTCTCTCAGTGTGCTTTGTTCAGGATACTATAAACCTGAGACACCAATCTAGACAAATATTTAGAGGAAAACTGAGTAATTGCCTAAATTCTGAGTTTAAGATTGAGAAAAGTTATACGGTTGTTTCTCCTCTTCTTTCTAAGATCCCCACTCAAGCCAGCACCTGGCAGCAGGAGTGTTTAATCTAATTTAAAGCACAATTCTTAAAGTTAATCACTAACTCCAGCTTTCAGCTGAAAACTGTTGGGTAAAAAAAAAATCAAACAGACTTCTCGCTGACAGAGAACCACATTCCATTTGTCTTATGATCAATAGGCAGAAAATATTTTAAATAAATGGTAGAGTTCATTTATAGACAACTATGAATTTTCTTTCTCCCATGGTGATCAGATGTAAAATGTGCTGTCCTGTTGCAAGGAATGTCAAGTATTGTCCTAAGAGGGGGACAATTTTTAAAACATATCCCTTGTTTCAGCAGGTTCATTAGCTAAGAGAAAGCCAGCACAGTTACAGGTACACCTTGGCACTCAGTGGCACCGAGGAGCCGCTTCCTTGGCTCAGTCTAGATGTTGGGGCAGGAGTGTGCTGCTCCTCACGGCC
Source organism: Dicrostonyx torquatus (assembly GCA_028555095.1). Taxonomy (NCBI): domain Eukaryota; kingdom Metazoa; phylum Chordata; class Mammalia; order Rodentia; family Cricetidae; genus Dicrostonyx; species Dicrostonyx torquatus. Next base: position 21,322,441 of record JAQHUG010000003.1, read on the forward strand.
TCCGAGGGAGCCAGGGTTCCCGAGGCGCTGCTACTTAAGCATGTCATTTCCAAGGTCATCCTAGGTTGCTACCCACCTAGCAAATGGGGAGGGGAGATGACAGGGGATCTTCAGGACTGATCCACATTCCACTGGCCCTATCCAGCTGCAAGAGGGTCGGGACCAGGAGGAAAGAGACATAGGTGGGGGACTGACAAACAATCCAGTGGTCTCCACCATAGTAGTCAGGATATCCTCAAGTGGGCATCTCAACCCCTGTATGATATATTTTTTTTTAAATGAAGTGTATTACAAGGTGTCACAGCCCAGACTTGGTTCTTACCCTGTGTTATGTAAATACCAGCTATATACAGCATTAAGATTTCCCTCTGCTCTTCATTCAGCCACATCCAGGCAAGAAATGGGTGAGTTCCTTAGAGAATCACGTCTCTCCATCCCAACAGCTAATGCATAGCTATTTTACACCCAGAAATAGAAGCCGTGGTCCAGTGAGTGAGTCTTGGCCCACATTATCAGGTGCAAGGAAGAGAACATTCACTGATGGCCTGCTCTGCAGATCCCTCATTTAATAACATTATGAGAAGAAGTTTTCTGCCCATTTTTCAGATGAGGAGCTGAGTTCCCTGGAGGGGATGACTCTGCCAGCATCACAGAGGTGGACCTAGGTCTAGGTGCTTTCCATGACATATTGCTACCGTGGAGTCACTGTGGTCAGGCCTAGAATAGGAAGTCACTGTCAAGCCCTCCAGAGGCAGCTCCTGATAGTCTTATGGGTCATAACTTATATCCTTCATAAAAGTGCTTCAATGCACAGACAGGGGCACTTGCCTCTGATCGCTTCATGGCTTCTAACAGTGGCAGGAATGGAAGGATGACCATGAACGTGAAAGTAGCTGTCTCTCATACTCAACTATTGTGATTTCCAGTAAGCTTTTGTTTTGAAACTTAGAGACTTTCCCTAAGACATGGTGTGGTGGTTTGAATGAGAATGGTCCTTACAGGTTCTTATGTTTCAATACTTGCTCCTCCGTTGGTGGAATTGTTTGGGAAAAATTAGGAGGCCTATTGTAGCCCTGTAAGAGGAGGCATGTCACTGGGGCTGGACTTGGAGGTTTCAAAAGTCAATACACTCTTCCTTCTGTAAGTTGCCTTAGTCATAGTGTCTTATTACAACATTGGAAAAGTAACTAAGACACCAGGAGAACCTGACATGCTGCTGTCTTTCCCAGGCTTGTACCTAGTCTATAGCAGGCAAGACGTTACAGCATGCACCAAAACCAGGAGCACAAATCAACAAGACCACTGGCGTATTGATGAAAAACCTCTCGGGGTCAGCTGTAGCTCAGCTGTAGCTTGCCTGTCCAGCAAGTCTGGAGCCCTGGGTGTGAGCATTTCATAAGCTGGGTGGAGTAGTGCACGCCTACGATCCCAGCACTCTGCAGGAGGAGTCAGGAGCGGAAATTCAAAACTGTCCTTGGTCATAGTGAGTTTGAAGCTAGCCTGTTTCAAAAAGGGGAGGAAAGCCCACAAAATTTAAAGAAAATCCAAAAAAACATAATGGCAAGTAACTAGAGGGAGCTCTAGGAAAAGAGGGAGAGGGACAAGGGAATAGGGGAAGGAGGGAGGGCTGGGAAGGGAGGAAGAGAGCAGGAGGGAGGAACGGAGGTAGGGAGAGAGAGACAGGGAGTGTGTGTCTCTTAGAGTCTATTGATATCGCTGTGAATGGATCGGAGGGTGGCAAGCTTTTTATGTGTGTCTACAAGGCACTACCAAATATTCTCAAAAGTTGTACATCTTAGGGCATTAAGTACATCATTGACGATCAGTTTCAGAAAGGCACAAGAACTTGCCACTGCTGTCGCATTTGCCATCCTGTGGCCCTTGTGACAAATGTCATTGGAAAGTATTGTTTTACTGCCCTTTCTATAATGCCTTTTCTTATAGTCATGAGAGGAAGCGGTTGCACATTTCAATAAACAAGTTAGTCCATGTATACTTCTATAAAAATGCTGAAACTGACTATGTCATTAAACATAAAAAATTTCTTTCTCACAGTTTGGGGCCAAGATCAAGGACCTGTCATCTGGTGTTGGTGGGGCCTCTTTGGGAAGTGGGGTCTTGTTGCTGGGCTCCCACAAGGTAGAAGGTAGAAGAGGAGAGACCTTGTGGCTCAGTTACCTTGGAAATCTCCTACACCTCTCACACTATTGTGTTGGGGATGGAGTTTCAACCTAATTTGAGGGTCATTTGTGCCCTAGTGCTGGTCATTTCTCACATGTGCTAGCTTGATGTGCTATCATGCATGGCATATTGTGCCTGATTGGGTGCCACACCCATAACCTGCTCAGGTCAACCTACCACCCGACAGACACTAAGAGACCTATTCCAGACTGAAGTAAAAATAAATTTTACACAAAGACCAAAGCTTGGCAGAATAGCCGTGTGTCCCGCTAAGTGATGATCCATCACTGGGCTGGTTTTAGGGATCTGCATCGCCCAAAGGGAAAAGATGTCAAATAAAAGCCATGGCATTGGCACAAGTGATAGATAAAGCTTCCTTTCACATGTCTGGTCTGTCATCCAGGCCATAAACATGCCAAAAGAGATTCAAACTCAGGTTTCCAAAGCAGACTGAAGAAATCATTTCTTTCAGGAAAACTCCCCTTCCCCAAACACAACCTTAAAAGCAACACTCAAATAAACCCAAGAAAAGCACAATGCAACGAGACAGCCCGTCTGGCCCGGAGAGCAAAGGACCGTCTCCACAGGAGGAAGGAGGGACTTGATGATGTCCTGCCTGGGCCCGTGTTGTGTGATTTAAGAGAGGATGTGCTTAAAGGCTTAGGTGACCTTCACAGGGATACTGGCAGCTTCCTGTGAGTTTGAAGACACTCATGCTCCCCGGAATCCAGACACACTTCTCTCTGGGAACCACCAAGTCCATACACTGAGATTTTAGAGGGGCTGTGAACGAGGCAATGAATCAGAACAAATGAAAACTCGGACCAAGCAGGTAGCAATATATCGTGTGCTGTCATGGGCTACAGGGAGACAAGCTAGACAGTTACAGTGAAATAGTGGCCGGTCACTGAAAAGGCTTTAACCCTGGATAAGGTATCCAGGAGCATCTGCAGCTGAACAGTGTAGAAGACCCTGGATGAGACACACTGCCCTGGCCCTCGAGACCTCAAAGGCTGCAAGGACTTGGCAGTGTTTCAATAGTTAGGGACGTTCCAGGAAGCTACAGGAGGTCAGAGGCCTTTCTGTGGCTTTCTGTGTGCCCATGTGTACACGTGAGAAGACAGCCTCAGGCCAGGTGTCATTTCTCAGGCACCACCTACTTTAGAAAAGCAAACACAAAACATTATGTGTGTATGTATGTGCCTATGCGTGGTTTTGTGTACGTGTGTACAGGACCTGAGGGAGCATGAAGGAGATAGCTCCCCTGGAGCTGGAGTTACAGGCAGCCATGAGTCTCCTGACTAGGACCTGAACTCCAGTCCTCAGTTGTGCCGCCCTGAGACACCATCTTTCTTTTTTGAGGCAGGGCCTCTCACTGTCTAGAACTTAGGAAGCTAGGCCGGCTAGCTAGTGAGCCCAGTGCCTCTCTGTCCCAGAGCTGGGATTACAAAGCTATGCTCTAATGCCCAGCTTTCTATACAGTTGCTGGGAATTCAAATCAGGTCCTCCTGTTTGCAAGACAAACACTTTACCCACTGAGCTATCTCCCCAGCCCAACACTGTGTCTCTCCTGCACACGTGAGTCGAGGGAAATTTATGTCTTAAAAGCCTCAGTAGGTCCTGGCATTTAGTGTGAGTTCCCATGCAGACTTCTAAGTCTGTCCTGCGAGACAGATCAGAGAGAATGCTCTGCCTGTGAATAGGACAGCAGTACTCAGTTCCTTGACTTCCTAGTAATGAGTGTTACTAGGAAAAGCATCCCACTGATAGCAAAGCCTTCGCCGGAAGCCTTTCTGTACTTAAATCTGTGTAACCAACTCTGTACCTCACATTCACACAAACTCATTCACAGGTGCTTTTTGACCATCTCCCCAGTGGCCCTGTGCCCAGGCCTGACCTTTCCCATTCTCTACTGCCCTTTGCCAACTTCCATTTGCAAATCTGATCAATGTCTCAAAAAAAAAAAAAAAACACAGTTGTGTCCACACACTCATGGTTCACATTTAATTGCCTTGACTCAAATGTAGGTAATATCATTTCCTTGCTGGGTGTCCTTGGTAAACTTACTTACTCTCTGTCTATACAACTAGATGGATGACAAAATATATCCCTTAATGCTTAATTATAAGGATTAAATGAGATATTACATACAAACGATGTAACATAGTACCTGACGTAAATGACTAGTAACTCTAGGCCGTTGTGGCGGAGGCGGGAGCAGGAGTAGGGATTGAGCCTGGGGTCAAACTAGGAAAGTACTCTACTATTAAGCTATATTCCCAACCATCTTCTTTGGACTTTGGCATAGTCTCCTTCAGTTGCATGGGCCAACCTTGAATTCATAGCCCAGGCAGGCCCTGAACTAGCAATCTTCCTGGCTCAGACTCTGGAGCTGCTGGGGTTGCAGGCTTGTATGATCAAACTGGCTATTGGTTCTTCTTACTCTGTGTTACAAAGCTGTTGAGTATGTTTCTATTTTAAGTATCAGTGATTTTCCTTCTAAATGAGGAGAGTGTGCTGGAGATCGGGGAGTCTAAGTACGGCAGTGGTCCTGGCCGACCCCTTTTGGTACATGGAGAAGAAAGGGAGTAGGGTATGAATGGGATGAGGTCCTGGCTCCTGGTCTTTGTCCTGTACTCATGGAGACATTACTAGTCATCTGTAGCACTCCTTCCCACCCAATCCCCTACAGCTCAGCAGCTTAGCTTCCTCCACAGTGGCAGGAAAGTCAGCCACCCGAGGTTTAGAGTCACATCCTGACTACCACACCTACTCCAAAGCATCGGTCTCTGCTGTGGAGAGGGTTCTAGAGAAACAAAAAAAACCAAACCACACAACAGCTGTACAGACACTGAACAAAAGGCAGAGCCTCTGCGCCAGGCTGCACAAGTGCCAGCTGCTGGCATGGATCCCTGTGGCTCTCTTCAAGGTTGGCAGAGGTCTCAAGGAAGAAACCTGGCCTTCAGCAGAACACCTGGCTCAGTTTTTCTCCTCTCTATCTTTCTGAAACTCACTCACATCCTTTTTTTTCTCGGAGGGCAGGGAGCCACACAGTGGTACTTTCCAGAGGTGTGTGGACTATCTGGTTTTTCAGACATCCTGACAAAACAGGCCCATGGTCAATAGGTCAAAAGGCTGTCCCCAGAAACCTTACTAAGACAAGAACAATAACCATCATGTTAAAAGCTAGACTCCTAAAGGACACAGGCCTGTCCTTTGGGTGATCCGCTGGCCCCTTTCCTCTCCCAGTGCCTACCCATGTAGCTATCTCATCTCAAGTCCTGATGTTTCAGAGCACACAACTTTCAGTAACATGTCTGATTACGATACCGTCTTTCTTTTACGAGCCTCACCAGTCACTAAGCAAAGTTACCCATAGAGTTTTTCCTGGTTCTGCACCCTCTGAGTTCCCATGGCTTCCACTGAGGGTTGTTCCCCATTGGTCAGAGCAGCTGATGAACCTTGGGTCCCCACCCGCTTTCCCTCATTACCCTTGCCATCATCCTACATCCATTGAACCAACTTTCTGACACATTAGATATGCTAAAATATTCTCATGCCCTAATCCCAGGAACCAAGGTGGGTAACCTTACTTGGTAAGAAGGGTCTTGGTAGACAAAAGTAGTGAGATCATTTCAGATTATAGGACTGGGCTCTAAATCTAATGACAAATGTCATGCCTGTGTGTGTTTATGTGTATGAGCATGACTGTGGAGAACAGAGGTTGACACTGGGCATCTTCCTCAATCATTCTCTCTTGGTTTTTGAGATAGGGACTCTCGCTGAATCTAGAGTTGATCTGCACAGACTGGCTGGGCAGTGAGTCCCGACACCCACTTGTCTATGCCCCTTTAGTGCTGGAACTACAGGCATTTGCGACCACACCTAGATTTTTTACTTGGGTACTGAGGACCCAAACTTAGGCCTGGCCTCTGAACATACATAGACTGAGAAGCAACCAGAAGACAGGTACACGCCATGTTTGTGTGCATGTGTGCGTGTATGCATGTGTGTGTGTGTGTGTGTGTGCCTGTGCACGTGCAGGCATGCATATCGTATGGTGCATTTGTCGAGGTCAAAGAAAACTTCAGATGTCAGCTTTTGCAATGAACTTGGGTTGAAACGGGGACTCTCATGTGGTCTATGGCAGCATACACCAGGCTAGCTGGCCTTGAACTTCCAGGAACCCTCCTGCTTCTGCCTCTCATTTCAGATTAGTATAACCCAGATTACAGATGTATGCTACCATGATTGGCTTCTAAACGGGTTTGAGGGACTCAAACTTGGGCCCTTACGCTTGCCCAGCAAAGGTTTTACAAATCACTGAGCCGTCTCTCCAGCCTTAGAGGACAGTTTGGAATTTGCTTCAACTGATCCATGGTTGTGAAACGTAGTGGCTAAATAAATCTAGGCAATAATAATAAACAATTTGGAATGGTTTGGAGATATACATAAAGTATACAATTATCACACAGGATTTGAGTTCAGGTAAAAGTAAGGGTTCTAACAGAAAATCAAGAAAGAAGTCTGAAGCCTAACACTGCCATTTCTGGCTGGGTGACCCTCTGGGTTCCATCATTCCTTAAGAACGCAGTAGGCTGCCAGGATCTGTACATCCCTGGTCCACTGAAGGCATGAGGTAGATGCCAAGGTAATAGGGAAGCTATGTGACCTGCTCAAGGAAGCCTCACTGAGCCAGGGATGCACTGGAGAGGCTGAGGCAGGAGGACTGAATGCCCCAGGTCACCCTGGGCTGTTTAGTAAGATGCTGCCTCAGAAAACAAAACAAATTAAAATGAAATAAACAAAATGGGATTGTGGTGGTGTGGTCCTGCAGAAGGAAAAGGGCCACAGACTGGGTGACACCCAGTAGGCCTTTGCCCTGAACTTTGTGATCATTCCTTTAGGCAAGAGTCCCCGAGAGGACTCTCAGCCTACTCCCTGTGATGACTCTGGGACAGGGAGGCACTCAACACACTTCTGGAAATGCTGAACAAATGTTCCTTATTTGTAAGAATTTCCTTCAAGAAACTCAAGGAAACATTCAGTTACTGCAAAACCTCATCCCCCCAGGTGAGGCCAAAGAAAACCGACCGGCTCGTTAGCAAGTGACTTTAGAACAGAACCAGATACTGACAGCAGCCCAAGAGTTCACCTTCTTTCTCAGGGCCACTTGGCAGAAAATACAAGGCCCCTCCACAGCAGTCCAGTTGCCCTAAATGGTTAGGGACTATCAAGTCAGAGGACCAGGTGCATGATCAAACCACGGTCATGACCACAGAGTCCACAGCAGCTGAGGTCTGTCCATTCACCCATACTTTTAAATCGGAATAGACACGCAGTTTTTAAAGTGATGAAATAGATTCAATTAAACACGATGCCTAAGGAATCTTATTTTACTTATTTAAATAAGTTTTTTTTTAAAGATACCTTGTATTTCGGTTTAAATACCACCACAGGCTCATGCATTTCAACATTTGGTCCCCAGCTGGTTGGTGCTGGTGGGGAGGTTGGGGAGCCTTTAGGAGGTGAAACCTTGCTGGAGGAAGCATGTCACAGGGACAGCCACTGAGATTTTATAAACCATCCCATTTGCTGTCCCCTCTCTACTTCCTAAGTGCGGATGAAATGTGATCAGCCAGCTTCCTGTCCCTGCTGCCATGTCTCCCCAGCCATGATGAACTCTAGCCACATGAATTGTGAGCCCAAATGAGCCCCTTCTTGACTAAGTCACCTGGGATCAGCATATTTTATCATAGCAACAGAACAGAAACTCGACCCTGCGTGTTTATTTCCTTTAAAATTGTGGAAAACTGAGACAGAAATTGTCCATAATTTCACCGCTTGTTTTGTTTGAGGGAAAGAATGGAGAACTAGACAACTTTTGGGGTGCTTACTGGGTAAAATTAAGGTCACACTCAAACGCTGTGGTTTTTAGATTAAGCAGTGGAAAATAAGGAAACCAATGACTTCTTGGTATTTTCACCACCTTCCCTTTCATCCTTGTCTTCCCCCGAGGAAGGCCAGTACCTCCAGGGTCTTTCCTGTCACTGTGGTCACATCTACCAACATTTCAAAATCAGTATGGTCTCAGAAAGAGACGTTGGCTGCTCTTGTCCAAGCTTCTTGCCTGGTATTGCAACAGCCTTTTGTTCTTTTTGGTGCACCACGACTTCTTGGAAAGCACTCCAGCAACCCCGCAAAGTGCTTGTAGCAAAGTGCATGAGGCTATAACTTCTCGGGTACAGCTATTAGGAGCTGTGCACAATTACGTAATTGTGACCAGCCTTGTTAGGCTCAGAGTCTAAATAGCCCTAACAAGTCTGGCTCAGTCACTCATCCCCACAGGCCAGTTAAACACACAAGTAACGTAGAGAGGAGGGGCATTCAACATGGTAATGTTGAGAAGAGAAACTAATAAAGTAGTCCACAGAAACCCCACACCTGCCCTCCAAGTCCATCTTTAAGGTCCTGACATGAGGATAGGTTTAAAGAGAAGGCAGGGGCTATGTATAGCCACCCAGTTCTGGTAACGATGCGGTCCTGCCTGTCATGTCTCAGCTCCAGTTTCTCCTGACCCGTGGTCTGGCACACTGTCAGAATCACATGAAATTTCTTTCTAAGACACAAGCTCCCTCTCTGACTAGCAGCAGGTTCAGCCTGTTCCTTCCTCCCAGCATGAGATTCCGGGGGAAATTCTAGTTCCAAGGGACCACTGTTTTGATAGTCTGATGGTCAGAGGGAGGGGCACAGCATCTCTTTAGAACATCTTCATTCCTCCCAGGACAGTTACATAATCACTTCAGACAAATCATGGGAGCTGTGTAGAGCTTGCTGGGATCCATAAGAAAAACAAGGGATAGCACCTAGGCTACAAGAGGTTTGTGTTTATTGGAAGGATGGTGCGTGCCCGGTGCCCAGCACAGAATCTGGTTCATGGAAGGCTTAGCCATTGCTACAGCTCCTATTCCAGAGAACAGGTCTGTGTAAACCTGAGCTTTTCTGCAAGCCAAGGGCAGCAGGATAGGAGGGGACAAGATACTGCCTTCCTGAGAGGAAATCACTAATGCTTCATGAGCCACCTAAGAGAACAGTTCCAAGAAAGGCGGTCTTGGCACCACCCTATAGGAACTGCAGGACACAGCAGCCCCTGATGTGAATTTCTAGTATGAACATCCCTGTTAACCACAGTTGTCGGGATCATGACGCATGTGAGATAACTTCCATCCCACTCCCCCTCACTGCTGTCTCTCCAATCTCCACAGCAGCCCCCCTCTCTCTAGTGACCTGTTATAATTGATGATGCAGCGCTGTCGGAGACAGACAGATAAGCCATGCAGAGAGAGCTTGGGTGCAGAGTTTATTTAGTGGGTATTGGGAAGGGTATAAGGGTAAGGGGATTGTGTAGGGAAGAAAGGGAGAGAGACAGAGGGGGGAAGGAAGAGAGAGAGAGGAAAGAAGGGGGAGGGGAAAAGGGTACCCAGGTGACAGGGCAGACCAGCAGAATTATAATTACAACAAAACCCTCATTCCCATTCTGACAGAGTTAAGAAACTTGAACTTAACTCTAGGTCTCGCTTTCCTATGTAAAACGGGCCTACTAACTGTGCACAGGTCAGCTTTCCATAGCTGTAGCAAATGCCTGAGAAAAATTACTGAAAGAAGGAAGATTCATCTTAACTCACAGTTTCAGGCCAAGGTTGGCTGACGCCGATACTAGTGGTGAGGCAGGGCATAATGGCAGTAGGAGACTGTGTCAGAAGAAGGGGAAGGGAGGGAAGGGAAAGGGAGGGAGGGGAGAGAGAGAGAGAGAGAGAGACAGACAGACAGGAAGTACCCTTTAGAGACACATCCTCACTGACCCGCTTCTCCTAATCAGATGCCACCGACTAACGATTCATTTCATCAGTGGTGAAGTTAGTTCTCAGGATTCAATCATCTCTCAGGAGTACTATCCCCTGCGGACCAAACAGTGCAGGAAGCACTGATTCTGAGACACAGGTGAGGTTCTACATCCAGATCAGCAGGCAGCAGGAAGGGAGGGAGCCACTGGGCCTGGCTTGAGCTTCTGAAACCTCAAAGCCCACCTCAAGTGACACACTTCCTCCAACAAGGCCACACCCGAGCCATTCTTATTCAAACCACCAGACCTGTAGAGAGCCCTGGCCAAGTCCAGTCTGCTAGTCATGTTCAGTCTTTTTCTCTCTACTCTGAACTCTTCCAGATGCCTCTGGCTATTCTCTCTCTCTCCCTCTCTCCCTTCCTCCTTCCCTCCTTCCTTCTCTCTCTTCAGCAAAACCTTCTCCTTAACCATACCACAGAGTGGTCATGTCAGCAATCTCTGTACTGCACCCCGCTCACACACATCTGGTGCAGCACTCATATACGATCTCATTTTGGTTTTCTCTCTCTCTCTCTCTCTCTCTCTCTCTGTGTGTGTGTGTGTGTGTGTGTTTGAGTATGTGTGTAAGTGCATGCAGAAATCAAAGGACAACTTAGGTGTCATTCCTCAGGTGCTGTTCACCTTTTAAAATAATTTTAAAGATTTATTTTATTATTTTATGTATATTATTCAGCATTCTCTAGAGTCACAGCACTTATGGAATGAATCTCTCTCTGTCTCATATATTTATATGATTTATTGGAATGACTTACAGGCTACAGTCCAGCTAATCCATCAATGGCTAGCTGTGAACAGAAAGCTCAAGAATCTAGTGGTTGCTCAGTCCCACAAGGCTGGATGTCTCGGCTGGTCTTCTGTGTATGCTGGAATCCTGAAGAAGCAGCTCCAATACCAGAAAAGGAATGGATGTGCTAGCAAGGTGAGGGCAAGCAGGCAAAGAACAAGAGCTTCCTTCTTCCGTGTCCTTATATAGATTATATAGCAGAAGGTGTGGCCCACATTAAAAGTGTGTCTTCCTATCACCCTACCTAAAGGTCAGGACTAGAAGTGGATTCACCCACTTCAAAACAAGTGGAAAATCTCCCACGGGTGCACCCTCCATATCTGGATTGTAGTTCATTCCAGATATAGTCAAGTTGACAACCAAGAATTGCCATCACAATGTGAGTGCTTTGCCTGCGTGTATATGTGTGTACCATGTACATACATGCTTGGTGCCCACAGAGGTCAGAGAAGGGTATCTGATAGCCTGGAACTGGAGCTACAGATGGTTGTAAACTGCCATGGAGGTGCTGAGAATAGAACCTCTTAAGCACCGTATCCCAGACTCATCCATCTTTTTAAAGTTGAGTCTCTCACTGGCCTGGACTTGCCTGGCCAGCAAACCTCAGTAATATGCTTCCCTCCTCCTTCCAGTGTTAGGATTTTAAAAAATGTGCCTTAAAGATTGTGTGTGTGTGTGTGTGTGTGTGTGTG
>JAQHUG010000003.1:21339451-21360023 GCA_028555095.1 Dicrostonyx torquatus
GGAGTCATTTTAAGATTTGCAAGAGACTTGTCTCTAGAGGGGATCCCAGGTATTCACAGGGATGTCCCAGCTAGGTACTTGGGCAGCAGAGGAGTGGGTGCCTGAACTGAACTTGTCCCATAGTTACTTTGTTGAATATCTTATCTTGCTGAGTTTTGACAAACATTTATAAATATGATCTGTTTATAGATGTGATTCTACCACTGTAATCAAATATAGGTTATTTCGCTCTTCCCCGAAGAACTACCCCTACTTATATCAAGTCAGATCCCTAAACTAATGTGTCCTAGAGCTGCAGGCAAGTTGAATCCTGCAGATCAACTCTGTAACTCTGGCGGTAGCTTCTTCTCCTTCTCCTTCTTTTACTTTCATTTATATGCATTTTTTGTGTGTACGAATACGTAGGTGTGTGTACTGTATATGTGGGTGCCCTTGAAAGCTGGAAGAGGGCTTGAAATCCTTGGAGCTGGAGGAACAGGTGATTGTGAGCATCTGACATGACATCAGTTCTGGGAGTGAAACCCAGGTCCTCTGGAAGAGCAGTAAGCCCTCAACTGCTACTCATCTCTCTAGTCCCTGTGCTGCTCTCTTTTGATCAACACAATGATTGATTCATCCACACTGTGTATCAATTGTTTGCTGCTGAGTGTATCTCTCCTATTCATCAAGCAACACTTGTTTACTCACCCACCTGCTGAAAGATGTTTGGGTTGTTTCCATTTCTGAGTTATGAATACAGCTGGTATTAATAGCCATGTCCACATCCCCTCTTTTCCTCTTTCTAGCAATATGCATGCACAGGCATGGGTTTGATTTCTTCTCAGTAAATACCTAGAACAGAAATTGCCTGGTCCTTTCTCCAATGGGTTGTTCCATTTCATGTGCCTGCGAGCAATGCATGTGAGGCTTTTAGTCTCCCATCCTTTTCAACACTTACTCTCTCTAGGGACATCATCTTAATGGCACTAAGGAAGTTTCTGCTTACATTTTCCAGATGCTTTATGATGGTGAACATCTTTACACAATTATTGGCCATTCATATACCTTCCCATGCTACACACTGATTTCAGCCTTTTGCCCTTTAAAAAATTAAGTTATTAGTCTTATTATTCAGATTATGATATATATACATACATATATACATATATATTTATATATACACATACATATACTGTGTACACGACCTTTGTCATTAAAATGGCTTTGAGGATACTTTCCTAGCACCTTCAAAGTGAAGACCAAATGAGATGATTCTCTGACAGTCTATGAAACTTTATCCTGCCACTTATAAGGGACAGCAAAACTGGGCTGAGAAAAAGCAAGGACAACATGACCCCTATGTACAAGACAATGGATGCCATCAGCGTCTTCCATCTTGGGAAGTCCCAGCAATGCTACACAGAGGTATGATCTACTACGCAAGTGCTGTGTTCTTTCCTTTGCTCCACATGACTTCCCCAACTGCTCCTCTTGTGAAGCAAGAATCAAAATGTTAGCACAAGGGATGAGCAGAAAGAGGGAAGTGAGGGTGCTGTAGGACGCCCTGTGGTATAGGGCAGTATTCTACCTGCATGGCAGTATGCCTCCATCATCTCCCATTTAGGGGTTCATGCACCCCAACTGAGTGTCAAGGCTGTGTTGAGCACAACTTGGGCATTATAACTATGAACACCAGAGACCCAGGGTTTTCTTACACAGCTTATCTGATGTTACTCAAACCATCAATCCAGCCAGTACTATAGTACAGGGTACTATGTGGTTGACACTACCCATGCTATGTGTCTTCCGGTTTCCTCCTCCCACATACTCACTTTAAACTGGAGTACTTGGGGAGACACTAACCTAGCTATGGTGTATCAACTAAGATCTTCCTAGCACCTTGAAAAGTTAAATTTTGAAGATGCATGTTGTATTGGAATGTTTCCTTCCATGCTTACCTTTATGATATACCGCTACTTCTTCGGGCATATTTAAATACTGCATTTCCATGATAAGGTGATGATGGGCCAAAGCACCTACTGCACAATCAAAAAGACCAAGTTTGGATCCCTAAATTGCTTTTGGTTAGAATACTTTATTCATATTTATTTACTACCATCTGAAAATAAACTTAGATATTTCATGCCTGTTTAAGAAGGACTTTGGGGGAAAGTTCTTTAGTGAAATAAACTCATAAAAAATCCCCTGGAACTCCTATGATTGACCCATGGTACTTCTCAAGTATTTCCTAGAACTAACTCATCTGGGCTGAATCCCACATTCAAAAACTCAAAACCCCCATATCTGTGAGAGCTATCATCATGATTCTATAAGTGGAAAATTCCATACCAAGGCACATGGACGGGGGCGAAGCTCAGGTAGTAAAGGGCTTGCCCAGCACACATGATCCCCAGCAGCACACACAGCTAGCGTGGTGGTGCATGCTGCTAACCCAGCATTTGGGAAGAAGAAGTAGGAGGATCAGCAGTGCAAAGTCATCCTCAGCTACAAAGTGAATTTGAGGCCAGCCTGGGGTACACAGGACCTCGTCTCAAAAATCAACAACAACTGACTATTTCATGCACAAAATGCTAAAAAATATTGCATGAGCTGCCTTCCAGCTACTTGTGTAAAAGGCAACATTCAAACTACAGTGCATAAGCTATGGAAAACAGCCTGGCAGTCACAGAATGGTAGGAATACAGTTACCACATGAACCTTCATGAATGGAATTAGAGCCCTTTCTAATGAGGTCAATGGAGTTTGGTTTTCCCCATCACTGCATGAGGATGCAGCCAGAGGTACCATCTGCAAAGTAGATCCTGAACCCTCACCAGACACCGGATCTGTTGGAGCTTGATCTTAAACTCCTGGCCTCCAGGATTGTAAGCCATGAGCATCCGCTGCTTATAAATTATGTAGCCTAATAAGTGTGGGCCGTTTTAATCCAATGGACTAATACAACAGCCAAAATTAAATTGACACAAATGAAAATCAGTCGATGAATAAATAAACAAAAACAAGATATGGAATGGTATTTTGTCACATGAAGGAATGAAGTTCTGACCCATATTATAGCATAGATGGGCCCTGAAAATACTTTGTTGAGTGTAAGAAGTCAATCATAAAGACCACATACTGGCCAGGCGGTGGTGGCGCACGCCTTTAATCTCAGCACTTGGGAGGCAGAGGCAGGCGGATCTTTGTGAGTTCGAGACCAGCCTGGTCTACAAGAGCTAGTTCCAGGACAGGCTCCAAAGCCACAGAGAAACCCTGTCTCGAAAAACCAAAACAAAAAAAAAAGACCACATACTGCATGATTCCGTCCTTATGAAATAGAGTAGGCCAATCTAGAGACATGGGAAGTAGGTTAGCAATTGTTCTTTTTTTTTCTTCCTTGTGATAAAATATCGTGTTGAAAAGCAAATTAGGTGAGGAAGGGGCTTACAAATCCAGTTCACAGTCCATCGAGAGAAGTCACAGTGGCAGAAGACCAAAGCAGCTAGTCATCCACTCAAGAGCAGAGAGGAAAAAAGGTACACAAGTCTGCTTGGTTGTTTACTTTTTCATCTTTTACACAGTTTGTGATCCCGTGCCTAGAGAACGGTGCCACCCTCAATGGTCTGGGTCTTCCCCACATCTATTAATAATCAAGACAATGCCCCATAGACATCCCTATAGAGGAACCTGATCTAGACAATTCCTTAATTAAGAGTATCTTCCTGAATGACTCTTTCAGGTTGTGTCAGGTTGACATTTCAAAACCAACAAGCACAGTGATAGTCTAGTGGTGGGGGTTGGTGGGAAATGGGGAGTGGTTACAAATAAAAGTATAGGCTTTCTAAGGTGGGAGGAGACAGGAGCTCAGGATTCAGTCTGAGGTTTTGTAGAGACAGCATTCAGTCTGAGGATTCATGGAGACAGGGTTTTGCCCACTTTGGTTTGAGGATTCAGTAGAGGTAAGAACTAGTATCTGGCTGCTCTGTTTCTCTGATCTTTCAGCTTTCACTCCCTAATAGCTAAGTCTGCATTTTTATTATTAAACCAATTAGAATTCGTGCTACAGCTTTCTGTTTGGGGTGCTGTAAATATTATAAGAGTAATGGTTATGCAACCTTGTACACACACATATAGGGGAAGAAGGGGATAGGGAGAGAGGGAGAGAAAGAGAGAGAGAGAAGAGAGAGAGAGAGAGTGAGTCAATGAGTGAAAAGCAGTAGGACTACTTTTTTTTAAAAAAGGGCCAAGTTAAATCACAAAAAGAAGTCCAGGTATGTTCAGAACTTGCCACTCCTGAGGTGAGGAGGGCCCAAAGTAACACACAAACCATTGCTGGTCTTTGTGGTCCTTTTTTTTTTTTTTTTTTTTTCTTGTTTGGTTTTGGTTTTTTGAGATGGGATTTCTCTGTAGCTTTGGAGCTTGTCCCAGAAACTAGCTCTTGTAGACTAGGCTGGCCTCAAACTCACAGAGATGCACCTGCATCTTCCTCCTGAGTGCTAAGATTAAAGGTGTGCGCCACCACCACCTGACTTTGTGATCCTTTTATAGATGTTTTAACTAACTCTTAGGAAACTACCAGCATGCTCTAACATGGTAGTTTCTGCTCTGGGATGGTTAGTTTTAAATTGTCAACTCACTTGAGAGGAGAGCCTGAACTGAGAATTGTGTGGATCAGGTCAGCCTGGGACCATGTCTGTGAATAGATCAGGTTAGCCTGTGTCCAGATGTCTACCCACATGTCTGTGGATAATTGTGCTAAGTGTCAATCTGCTTAGACCCAGCCCATTATTCCCTGGGAGAGCGTCCTGAAACAGGAGAAAGCGAGTAAACAGCAGTGTCCATGAATTCACTTCTCTCTGCTCTTGACTGGGAAAGTGACGTCACCAGATGTTTGAGTTCCTGCATCGGTTTCCCCAAAACGTCCATAACTTAGACTATAACTTACCACTGTAAGCCTCCCCTCAGTTGCTTTTGGTCAGGGCATTTTATCACAGCCAGGGAAATGAAGCTAAAACATCCCCAACACACAGTTATTTACATTTAAGTTCTTAAATATGAAAATGATTTAGAACTCGGCTCCTACTCTAGCACTTGGTGACCATGAGTGATCTGGCAAACACAGAAGAGTGCCCGCCCTGCAGAAACAGGGCTCTTGTGGCAACTGTTGGCTACTTAAGCCCAGGGGTCATGTGACTGCTCATGGTACTTTTTCCAGCACGTGATAGCTAACATTCTACATCTGCACGATGTAAAGAAGCAGGTCCCTGAAGAGCATGAAGACTTAATAGGGCCGACTCTGCATGGCTGTCACTCGAGACATACACAGTTACCCTATCCTGTGCGATACTGAATGCTTTCATGTCTTTAAAAAAGAAACACAGGGAAAGAAGTCGGAAAAGAATCCTGGTCTTGTTTTTACAATGCTGGTGGCATAATAAACAGCCGTTTAATGTTCTGAGTAGAAAGACAGAGCCCCCAGGGAAACAGGAGGGAACAGAGATCAATATTTACCAGCAGTCCTTACCCCACATTAAATATTAGCTTAAACTTAAAGCCCATGGCTTTTGTGGCCGCTTCCCCTTCAGCTCACATGCAGTGGTAGAGAAACAATCACTTTAGGAGCACGGGGAGCAGTCTGAACCATGGCTATCCTATGTGTTTTACTGTTGTCTATGATCGTTTCTGTAAACACAGGGGTCTCAGGGAAATACCGCTCCCTGAAGTAGCTCAGCCTCTGTGACATGTAAACCTCAGAGGAGCCACAGGCACAGCTGATGTGGCTGAAGGAGGAGCAAAGTTAAAATGATTTGTGGGTTGAGGCAAAGGTTCAACGGACAGCACTTGTCCTGGAAATCTGAGGAACTGAGTCGAATTCTTAGAACCCAGAGCGAATGGGCCACAGTAGCACACACCTATAATCTAAGCTCTCCTATGGTGAAACAGGAGGCAGAGGCAGGAGAAGATCCCCAAGATTTCAGGCCAGTCTGCCTGGCAGACGCAGCAACAAGACCTGGTCTCAAGCAAGATGAAAGGCAAGGACCCGCATTTGAGGTGGTCCTCTGTCCTTTACACCTGCACCACAGTAGGACAGAATACAAAAGAAAAAAAGAAGAGTCATTTGCTGGAGTGTTCCAGAAAACCTGTGAGCTGAAGTGGGAATTGGGCATTTCACATGAACCCTCAAAATAAGAAACAGCTGGTGGCTGCTAGACCTCTGCTCACAGTACCAGAACTCTGTTGAAAGGGAACCTTCACACCAAAGGAGAACACATGAGACAAGACAGAGAATTTGCCCATCCCTGGTGCCCATGACAGAACTTCATCTTCATTCTTTACAGCCAATATGGGCTGGCAAAATGACTTCATGGGTTGTTTGCTGCCAAGCCTGATGACCTCAGTTCGATCCCAGGGGTCGGTCTTTTCTTTATAGTAGAAGGAGAAAATCGATTCCCATAAGTTGTCTTCCAACCTTTACATGAACACTAATATGCATGTACCCACATACCCAGATAGATAGATATATAGATAGACAGATAGATGTATAAAATAATTCTAAAGGCCCCAACCCAATAAAAGAATGGAAATGTAGTCTTTAGTGGGACCAGGGGTTTCTGTGGGGAACATGGAGTCAAAGAAGAGGTCATTCTAGAACCATGGGGAAGCGTCAGTCAGCAAATCCCCCTTTGCACATTGAAATATTCACAGACCTCGCCCTTCCTACAGCCTTCAAAAAGATCCTTAATAAACACTGACTGAATACAAACCCCACACCAGCTCTGGGCATGTGCAGTAGATCCCAAGGCTTTTCTTATCAATGCTCCAAAGGGAAGGGACTGTCCTTCAGAAACAGCCCAGGGGCTCTGGTATTGGAACAAGCTCTGTTGAGGTTCATTGTGGTCACACAGAACCTGACAAGAATCAATCACGACATGGAGAACTCCGGAAGTTGAGCTGTGATTTCATCAAAGTTGTTTAAATGATTTATGGTTGGAAGAGTCAGAGAATCAATCTTCCAGATGAGGCAAAAGCCAAAGCCAAATTGGGGGTGAGGGGTGAGAGAATTTTGGAGACGCAGTTTTCTTCACATAGATCATTCACGAAAATGAACTAAGCACTCAACAATTGCAATGGAACATTTTTTATTTTTTGAGACATGGTCTTTCATTGACCAGGCTAGCCTTCAATTTGCTGTGTGGCTCAGGATGACCTTGAACTTCTTATGCTCCTCCTTCTACCTTCCAAGGGCTGGGATTACTGGCTTGTGTCTTGTGTCACTGTCCTAGATTTATGTGGTACAGGGGATAGAGCCCAGGGCTTCATGCATGACAGGCGTGCAATCTACTAGCTCAGCAACGTCTTCAGCCCTTAAACATATGTTTAAATTTATTTTTCTGGAAAAGAATATCTAATTTTATGGTATTCAACTCAGTGAGAATACTCAGGCTTTGAAGAAAGTCCTTATCCTGTCACCTTTATTGACAACCTTTGCCTTGATGAGGGAGAGAACTGCCAAGTCTCCTTTAGTGTGTAGAGAGATGTTTCCAGTCTTACCTTGGTTCAATCCCTAATTAGCATGAAGACCGAGTCTGTGACCAGGCCACAGACAGCACAGCCCTTCCTTCTCCCCATCCCTCCCAGTTCCTCATTTCCATTTGACTCCTCTCAAATTAGGGGCCACAATATAGCCATCTTTACTCTCTTTCAAATTTCTCCCCAAATCACTTAAATATGTGATGAAACACCAACTTCTCATTCACTGTCTAAGAGCCTAGAATGTATCAAGATTTGTTCAGTTCAAGCAAAAACCTATTTCCCGCCCTGTAAGAGCATCTGAAGTGATAAGGAGACTTCTGAGCAGCCTTCCTTATATGCACGCTCTGCTGACTCCAGTTCTGGCCCCTGGATAGTGGAGACTGATATTCAAGGGAGACCAACAGAGAGAGAGAGAAAAAAAAGGTGGGCTTCAAACAAACCTGGTTCCTTTTCAATTCAATCTCATTCTTGTTCTAATTTCAGAGAGTGTGACTGTATCTCTGGTGCTTGGTTCCTCCCTTGATTCAGGTCCTCAGCACATACTATGCCTGTGCAAGGACCACCTCACCCACATAATTTAAAATAGCTCCTTCAGGATATCTCCTTCCAGCTTCTTTTTTCTGTGGATGTGTGTTGCATAGGTGTGGTTTATGTGTAACACACATCTGGAGGGCAAAGGAGGACCTTGGGTGTCCTCCTCTATCACTATCTTATACCTTTAATGACATGGTTTTTAATAGAACCTGGAGCTAGGCTGGCAGTCAGAAAGCCACAACAAGTCTCCTGTTTCCACCCTGCCCACCTGGCACCAGGGTCCCACATTCCTATGTAGCCACGTAACATTTTTGCTTGTTTGTTTTGAGACAGGGTTTTTCTGTGTAACAGCTCTAGCTGTTCTGGAACTCGGTCTGTAGAGCAGCTGGCCTCAAACTCAGAGAGATCTGCCTGTCTCTGCCTTCCATGTGCTGGGATTAAAGGTGTGTGCCACTACCACCCGGAATCACACATGACATTTTACATGGGAGCTGTAAATTTGAACCCAGGTCCTCATGTTCTCACATCTGCTCTTACCCACTAAGTGATCTTGTCAGTCCCTAATTAAATACTCTTTATACATTTTTAAAACATTAATTGTGTGTGCAGGGGGCATGTATGTGCCAAGGCACATGTATAGTCAGTGGACAACTTTCAGGAGTCAGTTCTCTTTATCTTATTTTAAAGCAGGGTCTGCTTTGTCTTCCCTGCTGTGCTGTGTACTGGCCTGCTCTCTTCCAGTAGATTCCCCTTCTCCATCTCCCATCTCACTATGAGGGTGCTAAATACAGATACACACCACGGTGTCTGCCATTCTTTTACATGCGTTCCAGGGATTGAACTCAGGCCATCAGGAATGCACAGAAGTTTTTGCTCACTGAGTCATCTGTCCAGCTCCTCAGACTTCCTTTGGAGCTCTTGGCAATATTTGATGCTTGTGTACTTGTCTACTGTCTATTATCCTTGATAAGGCAGCACATTTGCCTCATCCGCTCATCATCTTTCGTGCCTAATATGGTCTCTGTCCTTTTAATAGAACCTCAGTAAAGCCTCTGGAATAGATCCACAGGCAATCTCATTCCCTGGGAGAAATGGTTACCAATCCCAAGTCACAATTATGCCTCCTAACTGCTGAGTGCTTTCTAGATATTAGGCACTGTGCCACGTTCTGTTAGCAGGCAGCTCGCTGGGTGTTCCAACAAAATGATTTTATATCAATGGGCAATGCTCTGTTTTTAATCAATAAAAAGCCTCTTATGCTAGTACAGTAGCTTCACATGTCCCAAGGGCTGTTCATCACCCCTTCTTTACCCCAGGACAGAGAGAGCTTAGACTTTTTGCCAGTGTGTAGTAGAATGATTCCTACTGTATTTGTTTCATTTTTAAGAATATTACTGGAGGAAAAATTCTTTTTAAAGCCAATATAGCACCACAATAACCAATGTAGATATTTTCACTAAGTCTGATGAGCCAGTTGTGTGGCTTGGTGGATGAGTCCTCCAAATAAGTCACAGATGGTAGTCCTGACATGTAACTAAGGTCAGTGGCTTTCCTTATAGAAGAGCCCACCTCAAGAGCTCAGTTTATTGCATACCAAGTATTTTCAGGTTACTAGAGGATCTAATGGGGGAAAGCAACTGATAAAATTTGTAGGCTTTGATGTCTCAAAGACCCAGGTTAGGTTCTAGTCCCAGTTGTACAAAGTCAAAGGGGTGCTTTTTCTCCTAGTCTTGATGGACTTGCTGCCAAAGCGCTACTGTATAACTAGCATGCACTAATTATTTGGTTCAGGGGTTGAATTTATCCTACATATTAGCTCGACCAACTTGGTGAGGTTTCATAATACAGGCAGATCTGAGATCTCTGAACGAGAAGACAAAGAGTTTCCTTCCATATGGCTCAGCAGACAGCATGGACGTCCACATTTGCTCTTATCACTTTTGTCCCAAGTCCACTGAGTCAAGACAGGAAGGCCTACCAGCATGTCCTGTGTGTATGTGCGCTTGGGCATCATGTGTGCACATATATGTGTGTGTGTACCCACACGCATGCACATGTTCATGTGGAGGCCAGAGGTCAACACTGGCTATGTTCCTCAATCAACTTCCATCTTCTCTTTTGAGGCAGGGTCTCTCACTGAACTTGTGATCAGTGGTCTGGCTACACTTCCAGCCAGCAGGGCTAAGGGATCCCCCTGTCTTTGCCTCCCCATTGCTGGGATTATATGCACTTGCTACCATACCCAGCTCTTTTATGTTGATTCTGGGGGTCAAATTCAGGATCTCATGTTTGTACAGCAAGCACCTTACAGACTCGAGCCATCTCTCCAGCTCCATGCCCGACCTTTTGACATTATTACATTACACTGCCATCTCCAAAGTTCACATGTGAGACACATAATAAAATTATAATTTTTTATAATATTGTAAGCTTATGAGTTTATGTATGTTGGATGGCATTCATAGCTATCCTGGAACACATGTGGTCCACAGGCTTCAGCGTGGACACTCCATGCTGCCTGTGCAGCATGCTGGCTCTGCGGCAGAAGAACACAGAACCTGGAGATGTAATGCTTTTATGGCAATCGATAAACAAACCCTGGGACTAGAAAGTGAGTCAGTGGTTACAAGCTCTTGTGTAGTCCTGAGGACTGGAGTGCAGATCTCAGCACTCACACAACGAGCCAGGCACCTGTGCACACCTGCAGCCCTAGCTCCGAGGAGGAGGTGGAGATGGGAGGATTACTGCAGCTTCCAGCTAAAGTAATCAGCAGCCATGGCTCGTAATCCTGGCATAGCAGCAAGCTGCCAGCATGAGCCACCCGTGGAGAACTGTCTCCCAACACAGAAATGATAGGCTCATATCATGCTCTGAAGATGCTGACTTGCATCACTCTTGAAAAGTCTTCCCTTCATATAAAAGGGGTTCCTGGTTGCTTCCAGTATCACCACCCAAAGAATTCCAGTGTTTCTTCTAGAAGACTATTTTCAAAAACAGTTAAAAGTTTTAGGAAGCTATTAAAAACGATACAGGTAGGGCTGGGAGGTGTGCTGGCAGGATGGATCAGTGTCTAAGAGTGTGTACTGCTCTTGAGAAGGACCCTTGTGGAACAGCTCACAACCATCTGTAACTCCAGCTCCAGGGCATCTGATACCTTTTTGGTGCATGAGAATTGTCTGTATTCTGTCAATCATGTTTTAAATAAATGCTGATTGGCCAGGCAGGAAGTATAGGCGGGAAAACCAGACAGGAAGTAGAGGTGAGAACAGGAGATTTGGGAAGCAGGAAGCTTCCCTGGCATTCCTGCGCAGACCACCAAGGAAGCAGCATGTGTCCCTGTCCCAGCTGAGAAAAGGTACTGAGCCATGTGGCTGACAATGGGTTAATATAAGTTATGGGAGCTGGTAGGAAGACTGAGCTAATGGGCCAATCAGTGTATAACTTAATGTAGACTCTATGTGTGATTTTCTTTGGGGCTTACCGACTGTGGGGTACTGCGCAGGACAGTAACCCCAAGCAAGGAGCCAGCCCTCGTGTTACACCTTCTTCTAGACTTAGTAGGCCCTGGCACTCATATGTGTACATACCAGCCCCCACAAGCACACACAATTAAAAATAAATCTTTAAAATTATTCTGGAGGACTAACAGATGACTCCATAGTTAAGAGAAGCAGTTGCTCTTCCAGAGGACCCAGGTTTGATTTCCAGCACTCATATGGTAGCTCAAAACCATCTGCAGCTTCAGTTCCAGGAGATCTGACACCTATTTCTGGCCATGCATGCAGTACATAGACACACACACAGGCAAAACCAGGTAACCACATACTTTTTTAAGATTTAAAAATTATCTTGGGGCTGAGGAGGCAGCTCAAGCAGTGAAGTGCTTGCCAGAGCATGAGGGCCAGAGGTTGGGTTCTTAGTGCCGCACAAATACAGAGTGGCGTGACAGCCCGATTATAATACCAGCGTTCAGAAGGTGGAGATGGAGGACCCCGGAACAAGCGGGTTAGCTAGAGAAGCTGAATCAGAAAACGCTGGGTTCAACCAAGAGAACCTGCCTCAATATATGAAGTGTAGAAAAAAACAAGGAAGACACCCAATGTCAACACACTAATACATGCTCATGCCCCCACACACATGCAAAATTCCATATACATGAGTCACATTCCACACACACATACTCATGCAAGTGTTTCTCAAATGACATTTTTTCCAGTTTGATTGAGAAACATCCCCTATGGGTTTATGTATTTGAACACTTGGTCCCTAGAAAGTTAGGTCAGTAGGGGTGGGCCTTGAAGCTGAAATGCACCTGTCCTGCCTCCTGACAGCCTACCAGCCTCATGCTCCCCGCTACCGCTTTGATGGACTCCGTCCTCTCTGGAGCTGTAAGCTATAACAAACCCCTTCTCCTCTCAGCTGCTTTTGGTCATTGTGTTTTATCACAGCAACAGAAAAGTAACTAGTTCAGACATACATAGTTTTGTGTTTTGTTCATTGATAGAACACTTCACAGAAATATAAAATAGCAGGATCTAGAATTGTATTTATAATATTTACATATTACATACAAGATGGTTTTTGATGTTTTAAAGATTCCACATCGAAAACATCATCCATTCTTCTACTCAGAAGAGAAAGGGAAAAGCTCTGGCTTAGCCCCTTGGCTTCATCAGCAAGGTGCAGAAATCAGACATTTAAATGATCTGCTTCTGTTTCCCAGCAGCGCCTTTCACAGAACTGGTACTCTTCTCTGGGAACCCATCCTCCTTTTCCAGAGCTGTAGCTTGTCCTTGTCCTCTAGGGATTTGGGAGAGGCAGTAGGGCAGGACTGGATAAGAAGGGTCTGGCCAAAGTACTTAAGTACTTGTGACCATCTGAGTCTGGGGGAAGAATCCTTGGCATGTGGACCAACTGTTGGCAAGCTGGACTGAAGTTCCCTGCTGCAGCGAATGT
The DNA here is from genome assembly GCA_028555095.1 of Dicrostonyx torquatus. Classification (NCBI taxonomy): domain Eukaryota; kingdom Metazoa; phylum Chordata; class Mammalia; order Rodentia; family Cricetidae; genus Dicrostonyx; species Dicrostonyx torquatus. The sequence goes on from JAQHUG010000003.1 coordinate 21,352,454, forward strand.
AGGGAGGAGACACATTCCCTCAGGCCCCTCCTTCATCAGGCCCAAGCATCTGATGGTAAATCATCATCATTAACAGTTGGCAGCTGATAGGTATGGCTTAATCCAGAGCAGAAGCAGCTTGGAGACTCTGGTTGGCAGGACAGCAGGTAGGCTCTGGGGAGACATTGAGGGGCTAGCCTTGCTCTCTGACATATCTAGACAGTTCCCCACTCCATGGGTCATGAAGAAGTTCCCTTTCTGCCTCCTTAGCAAAGTTCAAAGTCACACGGAACATTTTCTCAATCACACGCTCATCTCTCTTTTCTCCCTCCGCTATGATCTCCCGGTAACCCTACGGTGTCACTGTGAAATAAGAAGCTTTTTGTTATTGTTGTTGCTGTCGATTAGGCCTTTGGTAGCAGTGCCCTGGCCATTCCTCAGGTGCAGAGGTGCCAGAGAGGTAGCAGGGGAGACATACATCATTATGTTTAACTGGGGAACTGGTTAATGAGTTCAACTAACTTACAGTGGATACTCTGGAACTTCATGGAATTAGTCCTTAAAGACATGATTCGGGTTCTGCTTTCATGGGGAGTGTCTGTGTAGACCAAACTCAAGGATCCATGCTAACTCTGAAGCAGGTCTGAGGGGTATGGAGTCTGAATATTTAGTCTGTTGCCTTTGCGGAGCTTGAGGTGCACAGGGAGGTGGGTGAAGTTCAAGGTGAAAATAAACTAAATAATTGCTAAGAATATCCATTAATACTAAGTTATTACTGCTCAGCCCTTTTCTTTTAAAGTCTGGGAGGATGGAGAAGGCAGCGTCCCTAGTCCAGACTTTGCTTTGTGACTGGCAGGAAACTACATGGCCAAGTGCAAGCCTTTCAATACATTCCCCTCAAAGCCCTGTGTTCTAACTGTAGTGATCTGAGATAGCACCCGGAAAAGGACAACCAAGGGCAATGACTTTTACCCCCAAGTAGAAGGGGCGATGTCTGGAGTCTGCCTTGGGGGTTGTTAAAACATGCACTGACAGAATCATGTCTACTACATGGCTACTATATGGCTATCAGGAAAGCTTAAGATGTGGAGTTAAGGTCTGGTGAGGCAGCCATGAAAAGTCCAAATGGGAAGCCCAAGAAGCTGCAGACCAGAACCCAGCCAGTTAAAGGGAGCCCAAGGCCTTCCTCCCCACCTCTGTGTGTATGTGTGGGGGGGGGGGTTGGAGTGTGGTGTGGTGTGTTCCTGTTGAAGATAACAATTCAATGCTCACTACTCTAACTCCCACAGTCTAAGAATTATGCACGAGTCAGCCTAACTTGCATGGTGTGCTGATATGTATGTATGTATATATCCTTCCCCATCATTTGTTAGCCAATCAGTATCACAACAGAAGAAGGAACAGCACAAGCTGCACCTTCTAGAGGCAGCTGGCAAGAGGCCCTGTTGCAGCAGAGGCATGGGGATGGGAGGACACTCCTGAGGTCTTCAGAAAGAGCAAACAAACCATCACTCATCCCAACAGAGATGCCATTTCAAAACACATGGCTGCCACCTGGACCACAGAGGGGAAAACGAAAACTGTAAATAAAAACTCATCTGCAGGGCTGAGGCTGAGGTTCAGGTGGGAGAGTGCTTGCCTAGCATCCACGACCCTGAGCTCAGTTCTCGGCACCACACAGACCAAGAGGCTCACACCTATAATCTCAGCACTTGGAAGATGCAAGGAGGAGGATGAGAAGCTCAAGACCATCCAAAGCTACATAAAGAGTTCCGGCTAGTCTGGGCTACATGAGACCCTGTCTCAGAAAGTAAGCAAGCATACAACAAGGACAACAATTAAATTTGCTCACAAGAGGTTTAGTTCCCAAGACATGAATCAATACAGCTGCAAATGGGAGTTAAGCAAGAACTAAGTGGGAAGTAACCACACCATGACTTCCCGTGGGCAGAAACCAGTCCTCGACACCATGCCTGAACAGACAAGGTCACAGGGACTTCTCCCAAACAAAAGAAAACATTTGTCATGACGCTGTGGGCATGGGTCACAGCATTCGGCAATTGCTTTTCTTGCACTTTCCCCCTCAGAACAAACAAACAAAACACCATTTTGCTGACCTGATCTTTTAAAAAGATTTCTTAAGCTTTTTTTTGAATTCTTTTGCTGTATGTTTCTCAAAACCAAACAAACATCTGAACCTCCTGATTATACAAAGAAAACAGACCCCAGTTCTAGTCCTCTGGATGGTCCTTTGACCTCCTCATTAAGCCTGAGCTAATAGCGATTAATCACCTAGGGGCTGCCAAAAGCCTGTTTGTGCTTCCTAAATTACAGCACTTTCCTTTTGCAAGATCAGATAACTGTATTATTTGGCATTTCATTAAAAATGGCTTTTCCGATTGGAAATGTACTTTTCCATCTCTGTTTCTATTCCTACACAAACTTGAACCACTTAAATTTCCTCTACTTTTGCAAAATGTTAAGGTTGGAAACTCTCTCCCTCTTCAGCTTTTGACCATGGCTTTTCCATTTTGACATTTGCTATTTCACTTGCAAACTTTGGCCCTGTTTGATTTGGCGGTCTACTTTTGGCCGCCATCTTGTTCTTTTTCTATATCTAATTTAGCATTTCAGCTTTTTTAGTTTCCTTCCCACAAGCCCTCAGAAAAACCTCCTCTTGAAACCTCTCTTCCGTCTTGGGTAAGAAAGCCAAGCAGGATCCTTCCAGGCACAGGGTCTCAGTGAGGTCCAGAGAGCTCTCTCTTGGTGTTCTTTTACTACCTCTGAAACCCTCAAAGACAGTGCTGTGTACAGACAGGACTGCAGTTAGAAACAGATCAAAGTTACTATCTCTAGTAACTCTATGCAAAATCGTGATGAAGGAATTTCTCTTCTGTGGTTTTCTTCCCTGACAGCCACTGCCCCAGTGTGATTTCTAGAAAATGCCTGAGAACCCATTATGAGGAATAGTCCACAACACACTTGAGCACATTCTTCAAAAATTATCTAGAGCATAATAAACAGAAAAGGCTGAAAACCTGCCACGGACCTGAGCAGACGACGGAGATGCAATGATTCAGGAGAAAGGGGATCCTGGGATGAAATAGGGAGAGACTGAGAAGTTCAGAGAAGTCCAGAATACCATTAACACTAAAGAAGCAAGGGTGGTTTTCAGTCTTGACAGACGTACCTTGGTAGCCTAAGGAGTAACATGGTGGCACCAACACTGGCTGAGCTATCCCCAAATCAAACATCTACCCAGAAAAGGCAGTCAGTATTACAGTATCGACTGTTTGAGCATGTGGTTTTAGCCACGGGTTCTATTTCCCAGCTCTCTTCTACTCTGCCTCCTGTGAGAGGAACACATGCTTTAGTTTTCATTCTTCTAAGAGTCCCTGTAAGGTCTCCCGACTTAGTCAAGAGGTTCTTTTATTTTTAATTGTGGGTCTAGGGGTCTAGCTGCCAAAGTGCTTGCTTTGTCAGCGTGAGGTTGAGGTCAGTCCCCAGTATGCATGTGAGAACGCCAGGAATAGTGGTTTGTGCCTGGAATCTGGCACTGTAGAGGCACAGTCAGGAGGATCTGGGCTTGCCGCCCAATGAACTTCAAGTGAGCATCAGGCTAATGAGATGGATGAAACAAATGGCTTCCTAAGCATGGTAGCCAAAGTTGTCCTCTGGCCTCTACATATGTACATATGTATGAACACATGCACATACATACATACTTGTGCTTATGCATAAACACACACATGTGCGCATGCATGGGCACACACATGTCACGGTGCTTCTTAAAACCAGCAGCGGTGACTGTCCTTACCATGATGGCCTCCCTGTCTTTAGCCCTGCACACACATGTGTACCCATTTCCTCACGTGTTTATTCACCACGCACAGACTTGGGGTGTGCCACAGGTCAGGCCCTGAGCTGCACTCTTGACCTGGTCTGCTTTTGGAGTGCCAACCCTCATGTGGCCAAGATAAAGGATGTGGAGCTTTGTAGAGCTCGCTTACACAGACCCAGGCCTACCTCAGGGCTCCTGCAGGAGCAGGAAGTGTAGCTTGCACTGCAATTTGCAAAGTCTTTCTTTTCCTTCATTTTTGCTCCTTGCTTCTTTCCCTGAACCCTAACTCACTAAGGAGCTGAGTCCAACGGGCACTAGCGTGGTGAGCACTGGTACGGATCCACTTTTCAGAGATGTCACAGTGCAAAGACCTGTTCTGGTGCTCAGTGTGGGACTTTGCTCCCCTGAGAGACATGGTAAGGGCAGCTCTATGCTTGTCCCAGTTAATGCTGAATCAAATGCTGTTAAATGAGGCCACCGACTTCAGCTGTCAGTAAGGAGGTGGCACCCTTCTCTGGGTGTGTGGCTTAGTGCTCAGGACCAGGACACTTGCCTATCAAGGCCTGGGTTCAATCTCCACCATAAAAAGAGAGATGAAACTGACCCTCCTTCCTTACTAAAGATGCCATGGCCAGCCCTCCAGTGTGCAGAGTGCAGACGTCCCTGAACTAGGTCCTAGGAAGGCTGATGGAGTTCCGCTGGCTTCCCATGCAGTGCAGAGATGGAGAGTGTCTTGGTTCACTTTCAGCTGTGGACCTGGCGGGCTCTCAAAGAGGGGCTGAGAATCCCTAGGTAGATTAGCTCCATCAAAATCCAGGTCATGTGGCCTTCGCTTTGGGTCCTGTGATAATGGGCGAGTGTGCTATATGTGCGAGTTGAGGAGCGAATGGTAGGCTTCACGTTCAACCTCAGTTCAGCTGTCTCCAAAGAGGGCTTTAGTCACATCTCTCAAGTCACAGCAGGAAGCATTTCTGTAGTTCCCAAACTGTCAGGGTCTATGGCACCCCACACTACTTGGAAGTCAGTTGTGAGCTGTGCATGTTTAACTTGACTCATGTAACTTCACACACACGTACGCACACAATTCATATTTATGTATATTTGTATAAAACAGAATGCATATTGTGTTCTATACATACCATATAATCAATTACAGGAGTTCATTTGGCTACACAAATTTGAGGGGACAGAGGACCCTAACGAACACAGGAACCGACCACTAGCATGTTAGTCTGAGGACTGAGGACTAATACTTTGGTCATTTGTCAAAAAGGCTTCATTTATAAAATTATTCATTTTATCTCTCCAACTCCTATTTGAAATATTTCCTACCTTTATCTATGTAAAGATGGAGCCTGAATTTATCTTCTGTAGAGCATATTGCTTCTATTATATATGTATATACTGTATGTATGTATTATATGTATATATAATATTCTATATAGCATTAAATCCATGGCACAGCATATATGGAGACTCAGAATGTTATGTCAGTTCTTTGGATTCTTCTGATGCTTCAGCATACAGTATTTCAATCCTTTTTTGTCTTCTCCTCCCCTTCTTTCAAGGTCCCTGCTCCTATTTTACATGTGAAGCAGTGGATAGGAGCCATCAACACTGCGTGCAGCTCAGGTTGAACGGCGGGAGTAGATTATACCATTGCTAAATCATCTCTCTTACTTGCTTTTTAAAAAAAGTTTACAATTACATTTATTTATTTAATTGGGGAGCATGTGACTTGGTGCAGGTGTGCAAAGGTCAGAAGACAACTTGCGGGAGTCTGTTTTCTCCTCCCACCGCGTTTGACCTAAACATCTAACTCAGGTGGCCCAGCTGCTTTTTTTCTTTGTTTTGTTTTGTTTTTGAGACAGGGTTTCTCTGTAGCTTTGGAGCCTATTCCAGAACTAGCTCTTGTAGCCCAGGCTGGTCTCCCCAGCTGCTTTTTAACCTTTGGAGTCATCTCACTAGCCACCAGCCCCTTCTTGCTGGCTTCTGGATGGCATATTTGCTCCTTTTTACTTGTGGTCCATAAAGACTTCTACGCTGTTTTCAATACTGAGAGTGTGTGTGTGTGTGTGTGTGTGTGTGTGTGTGTGTGTGTATGCGTGTGTGTATGGTTCATACACATATGTACACAGGTGCTTGTTCACGCTTATGTGAAGGCCAGAGGACACTGGGTATTCTGCTCTGTTACCTTCTGCCATATTACCCTTTTCCTGAGGTGGGGACTCTCACTGTACCTGGAGTGGGGCTGGCAGCCAGCAAGCCCCACCAGTCCTCCTGTTCCCACCCTGCACAGCACTGGAAACACCAGTGTGCATGGCCACTCCTGATTTGAACTCAAGTCCTTACAATTAGTCATCATGCTCTCTTATGCTCTGAGCCAGCTCCCGGGGCCCTTCAGTTTTCTACATGAAGTTCATCTGGAAGAATATGCAGTATTTTCGTTCATTTCTTCATCCCAGTCTTCTGATTTATGTTATTATTCCTCATTTCTGAGACACATAGAAAATGCTATATTTTCAGATATCTCTAAGAAGACCTGCCCCAGTTATCCCATTCCTTTCAGTAACTATATGAACTCCAGTGACTTGCTGTTGATCCCTGTACAAGGGGGCTCTCATGAAAGTCCAGTTCCCACAAATGGTCTAGAGTTTTATGAAGTATGTCTCTATGAGATTCGTATTGTGGATTAGCTCTACTTTATTCCTGACATTCATCACTGTCAAAGTCTTCATTTGCAGGGTCACATTTACACGCGGTCTACATTCCTGGGCAGATCTTAAACAGAGTTCAGTCCCTGCATTTCTCTGCATGACGCACCCCTTCTCTGGCGGTGGAAAGTATGGAACATACACTAAATAAAGGATGTAGAGACGAGCAAGAGAAGCCAGGAGATGGTCGTGCAGTCACCCTCCCCTCAGAGGGTGTGTGTGTGTGTGTGTGTGTGTGAGAAGGTGTATTTCCAGCTTTAAATTCAGATTTACCCACTGATGTCAACTGTTCCAAAGACACCAGCCAAGCGCAGTGGGTTGAGCCAGCTCACTGGGGCTACTCCAGCCACTCAGCTTTGTCATTTTGAAAGGCTCTCTCCCAGTGACCATGGCATTACCTAGCACTGGTATGAGGAAAGCCAACAGCTCACAGTGGTGGAACTAGACAATGGCAGCATGGAACAGGAGAGGTGGGGACAGGAAAGAGGAGATTGAAACTGAGAAGGAACAGAAGCCGTGCTGGGAAGCCAGACTGACCTGAGCTAGATGATCCCGTACTGATGCACAGCAGCCGTGTGACCTTCACAAACACAGTTAGTAAATGCACACCCTGGCTTCTGCCTTCCTGAGGTAAGGATACAGTTACACACTGCAGGTTTGCACTGAGGATAACCATACACAGAAAGGATCTGGGACAATGACAGTGCTACATATGCATCAGCTGCTGCTTCTACCTGTTTCTAAAAGAAACAGGGATGGGGGTGAGTCAGAGTGCTTTAGTGGTTTTCTAATACTATCTTATCATCAACAAGGGTCTCATTGTTATATATGAAAGTCTGTATTGAAGAAAAAAGCCTCCTAATTATGAATTATAAGACTGGGGTTACAGAGATGGATCAGTGGGTAAAGGTACTTGCAGCCAAGCCTGACAACCCGAGTTTAATTTCTGGGACTCTTACATTGTGGAAAGAGAACCAACTCCTACACATTGTCTCCTCCCTACCCCACTCATACACACACACACACACACACACAC